>WOXC01003042.1:0-126923 GCA_011680675.1 Gymnobelideus leadbeateri
GGGCGGCAGGGCCAGCAGCCGGCTGGAGGAACCCCAGAACACCAGGAGCTGTGGCGATTCCAGAATTATCAACATAGACATGCCTAGGACAAAGTAAGAGGTTAGTGTCCTATGGACTTTGGGGCCTGTATTTGGGAAATGCGTCAGCTCCCTCCCCTGGGGGCTAGAAGCCACTGAGGAGACACTCCATTTTGTAGTATTCAGAGGCAGGTCTGGCTCCCAGCCTACAAATCGTGGGGAGATCCAGCGATCAGTCTTGGGGGGTAATCCCTCTTGCTTTAACCTCCCTGGATCTGGATTGTGATCTAGGGTGGAAGTTGTGGGTGGGTTTACAGCTTGCCAGAAACGGAAGTTGCCCCCCAACAGGTTCGGGACGAAAATACCTCTAGCTGGCCTTAAAGCCATAGTGTGGCAACAAGCCCAAAAGTCGAGCAATTAAGTGGCAACATGCCAAGGCAAAGGAAACAGAAAAATGCAACCCTAGACTCCTATTTTGGGGGCATAGAGTGGGAAAAGGACTGTGAGGTCAGAAGTCCTGCTCCAAAAGCCCCAGGGGAAAACATGAATGGGTTGCAGGCCATAGAGGACCTTAAGAAGGACTTTAAAAATCAAATAAGAGAAGTGGAGGAAAAATTGGAAAGAGAAATGAGAAGGATGCAGGAAAAGTATGAAATGAGGGTCAACAGCCTGACTGAGGAAAACAACACCTTAAAAAATAGACTAGCTCAAATGGCAAAGGAGGCCCAAAAGGGCAATGAGGAGAAGAATGCCTTAAAAAGTCGAATTTGCCAGATGGAAAAAGAATCTCAAAAGTTCACTGAGGAGATTCATTCCTTCAGAGTTAGACTGGAGCAAATGGAAGCTAGTGACTTTATGAGAAATCAAGATGCTGTTAAGCAGATCCAAACAAACAAAAGATTAGAAGGCAATGTGAGATATCTCATGGGAAAAACCACTGACCTGGAGAATAGATCCAGTAGAGACAATTTAAAAATTATTGGACTACCTGAAAGCCATGACCAAGGGAAGAACCTAGAAATCACCCTTCAAGAAATTCTCAAGGAAAACTGCCCTGATGTTTTAGATCCACAGGGCAAAATAGAGGTTGAAAGAATCCACTGATCACCTCCTGAAAAAGATCCCAAAAAGAAAACTCCCAGAAATATTATAGCCAGGTTCCAGAATCCCCAGATCAAGGAGAAAATACTACAAGCAGCCAGGAAGAAACAATTTCTATATTGTGGAAACTCAATCAGAATAGCCCAGGACCTGGCAGCTTCTACACTGAGGGATTGAAGGGCATGGAATATGATATTCCAGAGGGCAAAAGAACTGGGAATGAACCCAAGGGTCACCTACCCAGCAAAACTGAGTATTTTGTTTCAGGGGAAAATATGGTCATTCAGTGGAATAGAGGACTTTCAAGCATTCTTGAGGAAAAACCAGAATTGAATAGAAAATTTGACATCCAGACACAAGAAGGAAGAGATGCCTGAGAAGGTAATCAGGGAAAAGAAATCAAAAGGAACTTATCAAAGTTGAACTATTTACATTCCTATATGGAAAAGCAATAACTGTGACTGATGATATCTTTCTCACTATGAAAATAATGGAAGAAGGGGGTGTGGTCATATGAATACATATGTGAATGTGTGTGTATATGGTTACAGTTATATATGGATAGAGGGCATAGGTTGAATTTGTTGGGAAGGGAGAATACTCAAGGGATGAAATTATGAGGTGAGAGAGGAAAGTGGCAAGAGGAGATGGGGAGAGACAGGGTAGGGTAAACTATCCCATGTAGAAGAAGCAAGGGGAAGTGGTTGCAAAGGAGGGGAGAATAAGGAAGGCTAAAAAGGCAAAACCACATTCCCATTGAATTTGGTTCAGGGAGAAAATGACATACATACTAAATGGGATATCTCAACCTGCAGCAGGATAGGGGGAAGGGGGATGAGAGGAGGGATGATGGATGGGAGGGCATCCTTGGGGGGAGGGGAGGTTGGAAGTACCCACTATAGAAGAGGGACAGGATTATGTAGGGAATGGACCAGGTGGGGGGTGGGATGAGTGGGAGGGAATTATAAGCAGCCTTGTACAATAGATCTACTATGATAATGTTTTGCATAGCTAGACATGTACAACATATACTGAATTGCTTATCTCCCAAGAAGGAATTGGTGACAAGGGAGGAAGGAAATGGATCTGAAATTTGAGGTCATAACATTAAATGTTTCAAATATATATAAATACTATTAGTAATACTCTTTCGCTTGTAATAGGGAGATAAGATGTGTAGGCATTGGGACACAAAGATTCACCTTCCTCTAACGGAAAAGTCGATGGGGGTATGGGAGAGAGCAGATTGGAGGAAGTGATATCTTGTGGGACTACTATTCTGGGAGGTTGGGTAGGGGAATAATGGGGGGAAAATGATTGTTACTCAAAATCTGGCGGAAATGAATGATGTAAAACAGAAGTTAATAAAGCATTTGTTTAAAAAAAAAATCATTAAGTCGGGGCGGCTAGGTGGCGCATCGAGTAGAGCGCCAGCCCTGGAATCAGAAGGACCTGAGTTCGGATCCAACCTCAGACACTTAACCCACACAAACAAAAACCTAGCTGTGTGACCTTGGGCAAGTTACTTAACCCCAATTGCCCTAAAAGGGGCGGCTAGTTGGCACAGTGAGTAAGAGCGCCGGCCTCGGAGTTGGGATGACCCGAGATCAAATCCAGCCTCAGAAAATGAGCACCCACACATAAATAATGACTAGCCGTGTTACCTTGAGCAAGTTACTTCACCCCAATTGCTTAAAAAAATTAAAAAAAAAAAAGAATCATTAAGTCAGGGCGGCTAGGTGGCACAGTCAGTAGAGTGTCGGCCCTGGAGTCAGAAGGACCTGAGTTTGGATCCAACCTCAGACACTTAATGCACACACAAACAAAAATCTGGCCCTGTGATCTTGGGCAAGTTACTTAACCCCAATTGCCCTCCAAAAAGCAAAAAAACAAAACAAAACAAAAAAAAAATAATCATTAAGTCAATCTCCTTTAAACAGTTTTTAATCTCTCTCAGACTTTCCAAGGTTAAAGGGCTTGTGGTAATTAATCAACACAATATCATATACAAATAAGAACACATGAAGTATCTCATCATCTATAGGGAACCTCTTCTTAACTTGGAGTCTGCATTGAATCAGCTTCATGATAATGGCCAACTCCTTTGGTGAGCATATGTCTCCTCCTTTTATTCTGCACCTGATATTAATGAGTTGAGGGTCATTGAACAAGGTTATTCTTTGCTGTTATAGCTTTCAAAGAATACTGAATGATTTTAATACATACATGCATTAAAACACTTTATTGGAATAGCATTTTAAGGAAATGTCTATCTATTAACTCAAAACTTTTTTTTTAATAGCCAACAAGCAATAAACACAGTAATATCATTTAAGGGAACTGCTTCTATGGAAAAATCCTCTGTCAATATAAAATCAGAAACATAAAGTAATCTAGTTTCATAGGAATCCCGAAAGTTAGGTGGTGATAATATTCACATAATTAGTATATGACAGGGGCAGGTCTTGACCCCAGATCTTCCTGACACCAATCCTGAGTTTGTATTCACTATATCATACTGCCTCTTAAATATATCTATCCAAGGTCCTTTTGAGTTTGGTTCCTGTTCTTCAATGTGCAACTTATTCTATCTGACACATTTTGAATTATGTTTTGATTTTTTTTAGCCTAAATGATAATTCCTACTTTTTTATAAATCTACAATCTATATAGAATTTCTCCCTGTTACCAAACAAATAAAACATTTCAAAATTTTGAAAAAAAATAAAACAACAAAAGTTACATAAAAAATGAACCACAATCAAGTCCATATTAAAATATGTGTAAACACTATAAATATTTGCAATACTAATGTGTATATAAATGTTTACCTACATATTCAAAGACAGTTGAACATAACTACTATTTCATGCACCTCCTGCTCTAAAATCTTAATGTGACAAAGTAGGGAACCTGAGTTCTCAGAAAGTTTTATAAGAGAAATACAAACCCAACAGTTTTGACTGAGTTGTAAAGTCTTCAAACATGGACCTAGCAACTAACTCTGTTTTTGTTGTCTGTCAATACATCAGAATACAGCATATGGCCACAAGTTGATGAATTGTTGGCTTGGTTTTTGCCACAGCAACTCAGTAAGCCTAGGCATAGAGGGGTGGTAATCTGTATTAGTAGAGGGAATTACCACAAAGAAGCAAAATGGTTGAAGTATTAAATTATCTAAACAAATAAATATGCAATTGGTCTAAGATGTGATTTAGCCACATCCTATCTTGGTTTGCTGGGACCTCTTGTTCACAAGTTTATGTTGCCTCATGCCATAAGTCTCTCAGGCATTTCCTAGATCAAAGTTCCAATTCAACTGACATTAAATTCAATATTCGTTGTCTCAGAATAAATAATTTTAGTTGTGAATATTAAAAAATGCAAGCCATTATTTTTTTCTTTAATAAAAGAGGAATACTTCTTTGATGGAAAGAGAATCTGTTACATTTAATTTTTTCCTATAACCTTCATAAATTAAAATCTACTAATACTCTTATATACTTTGTCATTTAAAAATGGGGATAACAATATTTAAGTTTCAAGGCTGCAAAAAAGAATAACCAAATGACTATAACTTACTTTTTTTTTTTTTTTAGACAAAACTCTTTATTTTACACATCCCTTAGCAGTCCTTCCACGACCAGGAGCCTAGGGGCCTCCACCGGTCGGTCTCATAGCAGCCTCCGGGCCTCCCGTTCCGACTCCAGCAGGGTGAGCACGTCCCCCTCCCGCACGGGGCCCTTCACGTTTCGGATGACAGACCGGCTCGTGTCGTCCATGAATTCCACACGCACCTGGGTGCACTGGCCCTGAGAACCGGTCCTGCCCAATACCTTGGTAACCCGAGCCAGTTTGATGGGCTGCACGCGGCCGGTGTCCATGATGGCGGCGACAACAGAAGGGAGAGAGACGAGAGTATAACTTACTTTTCAAAAGCAAAGTAGTCAATAAATGAGAAAGCATGATAAAATTTAGAATGAGATATTACATTGCTATTATTAACTACTCTAAATGTCCCTACAACTTCTCATGTTTGTTTCCTGCTTTGAGATGAAACTTGCTTATTCAGGTTTTTATTTTATTTTATATTGCATATGTAAACATTCAATAATTCATTCAATGTGGCAGCTAGGTGGCACAGTGAGTAACGGCACTGGCCCTGGAGTCGGGAGGACCCAGAATAGGTTCCAGCCTCAGATATTTAACACCCACAAAAAATAACTAGCCATGTAACCTTGGACAAGTTACTTAACCCCAATTGTTTAAAAAAAAAATCATTCAAGACCCAATAGTGCCAGCTCAGTGTTAACATTGTAGAATTTCTAGTGACTGTGAGGGAAGCAAATACCGTGAAAGGTTATGTGTTTGAAGTTGTCTAGAGGGAAGGTGTCTCCTAAGAAAGCCTCAGTGTTGTCATAAAACAAAGATCATGTAGCAACCAGCAAAAAGTTGGCCAGTGTAGTGTCCCAGCATTCAAACAGGGAGAGCTCAGCATCAGGACATTTGAGGTCTTTCTGAGATGATAGAGAAAGCACTAAAGTTTCAGTCCTCTGAAACTCAAGAAATCAAGAAGGCCTAACTTAGAGAGATGGAAGTCCCTGCAAAAAATCCACAAAGCAAGCCAACAACCCACAGAAAAAGTTCAGCAGGGGACAGAATCTGGTCCTGGAATGAAATCCTATTTCAGGAACAAAAACTGGAAAGATGAGTATATCAGAGAAAATATTTTCCAGTGCACACACACACACATACACACATTAGAAATTTAACTCAATAACAACTGCAAGCAGAAGTACAAAAGGAAAAAATAATTTTCCCTAAGGCCTAAAATATATATATATATGTATGTATATAGGATGAATAATATAAGAAATTAAAAAATGAACGAATGAAACCAGAGGAATAAATGATAAGAAGGGCAATTTCAGAAGAGAATATGATAAGTATTATGGAGGAAATGGATTTCCTGAAAACTAGAGTAGGAAAAAAAATCTAAATCCATGACTCCATGAGACATGATAGAACAATATCAAGAAATTGAAAAAAAAAATAGAAGGTAATATAAGATGGGGTGGAGTCAAGATTGTGGAGTAAAAGAAGGGATTTACTTGAGCTTGCCTCCACATCCCTCCAAATAATTGTAAAAATGACTCTAAGGGTGGCTAAGTGGCATAGTGAACTCAGGAGGACCTGAGTTCGAATCCTGCCTCAGAAACTTAACACACATACAAAAAATTAGCATTGTGACCTTAGGCAAGTCGATTAACCCCAACTGCACTGCCTTCTCCCCTCCAAAAAAGCAAAAAATAAAAATGACTCTAAACAAATTCTAGATATGCAGAACCCACAAAATGACAGAATGAAATACATCTCTAGACAAACAGAGCCTGAAAGGCCAATAGGAAGGGTATGTCAGGCTGTGTTGGGAGTGGAGCACAGTCCCATGTGTGTAGTGATAGGCATAGACTTGGCTGCAGCATCCTCAGGGGACAGAATCCTTGGTAGCTGTGGCAATTTCCAGACTTCTCAATCCACAAATGCTGATAACAGTGTGGAAGATTAGTAGGGGTAATATGTGGGACCTGGATGAAAGAGGAGCACCCAGGGTGACAATGGTGTCAGCAGCAGCCCCAGAAGTACTGGCAGCAAGTGGCTGCTTCTAGAGCTCTGAGCCCACAGTCTATAGGGGATGCAGCAACTGATACAAAAATCCAGAGGCCTAAGACAACGTACCCATCCCCATTACTCCCTACCACCACCCCCACTGGAAACAGAGTTTTGTCTTGACAGAGAATTAGAAAGGCGAGTGGTTGACTGGGAAGATGAGGAAACATTATAAAAAAATTTTCAGAGTATAGAATCTTACTTACAAAACATACAACCAGAAGAAGAAAACAAAGTCAAAGATCCTACATCAAAAACTTCTAAGAAAAATATGAATTGGTCACAGGCCAGGGAAGGTCTCAGAAAAGGATTTTGAAAAGCAACTAAGAGAACTAGAGGAAAAAGTTGGGGGAAAATGAGAGTGATGCAAGACAATCATGAAAAACAACTCAACAGCTTGCTAAAAAAGACCCAAAAATATCGAAGGAAATAACATCTTAAAAAATAAACTAACCGAAATGGCAAAAGAGGCCCAAAAATGCAATGAAGAATAGAATGCCTTAAAAAGCAGATTTAGCCAAATGGAAAAGGTCCAAAAGCTCACTGAAGAAAATAATTCCTTCAAAATTAGAATAGAGCAAATGAAAGCTAATGACTTTGTTGAGAAATCAAGAAATTATGAAATAGAACCAAAAGAATGAAAAAGTAGAAGAAAATGTTAAATATCTCATTGGAAAAACCACTGACCTGGAAAATAGGGTTAAGAGAGATAATTTAAAAATTATTGGACTACCCAAAAGCCATAATCAAAAAAGAACCTAGACATCTTCTTTCATGAAATCATCAAGACAACCCTGGTAACAGAGGCCTGGATGCCTTGACACAAAGAAGCCTGGACTAGGCCTGAAGAATATGGCATCAAGATGACACACCAACCACCAGGGCCCCTGCCAGGCCTATCACTTCAGGGCTGGGATTGGAAGGAGCAGGGTAAGAGTCAAATGCAGGGCTGCTGCCAGGGACAACAGCTACTCCTGGTACTAACAATCCACAGCCTAGAAATTTAAAAAGCCCCCATCTGGACCTTCAGGGACCAGGATGGCAGAGTGAAACATGGCTGCTCCAATCTCCCCTTTTGACCCTGAAAACATAGTAATTATTGTCTCAGGGCAAAACCTTAAACAGCAAAGGCTTGGGAACTCTAGAGGAAGGGCGTGGCTAGGGCCCTGCCTCAAAATGGGTAAAGAAGCAGATTGTAAAGACAAAGACTCTAGAGTCCTACTATTGTGAGACGGAGGAGCTAAATTTAGAAAGAGACAGTGTTGACTCCACACCCACAATTGAAGCATCAACAGGGAACTGGTCTCAAGCACTGAAAGCATTCTTAGATGAGCTCAAAAGGAACTTTGAAAACAAAACTAGAGAGATAGAAGATACAATTAATAATTCTTTTAAAATCAAAATTGCAAAATTAGAAAAACATTACAATGAAGAAAACAGTACCTTAAAAAGAAAAATGTGTGATATGAAAAATGAGCTCCAAAAACTAACCATGTAAAATAATTCATTAAAAACTAGAATCAACCAAATTAAAGTGAAAAACTCTATGAGGAACCAAGAATTAGTCACACAAAATATTAAGAATGAAAAATTAGAAAAAGAGGTAAAATATCTCAATGGAAAAATAACTGACCTGAAAAACAGATCCAGGAGAGATAATCTGGGAATCATTGGCCTACTGGAAAATCATGATGTAAAAATGAGCCTGGACAACATCTTCCAAGAGCTCATCAAGGAAAACTACCCTGAGATACTAGAACCAGAGGGTAAAATAGAAATAGATAGAGTCCACCAGTCACCTCCTGAAAGAGATACCAAATTGAAAAGTTCATGAAATGTTGTGGCCAAACTCCAGAACTACCAGGTGAAGGAGAAAATACTACAAGAGGCCAGAAAGAAACAATTCAAATATTGTAGAACCACAGTGAGGATTGCACAGGATCTGGCAGCCTCTACACTGAAAGATCAGAGGAAGTGGAATACAATTTATCGCAAGGCAAAAGAGCTGAGGTCACAAACAAGGATCACCTACCCAGAGAACATGAACATATTCTTCCAGGTAAGGAGATGGTCATTCAACAATACAATGGATTTCCAGATGTTCCTGATGAAAAAGCCTTAGCTCAATTGAAAATTCAACCTCCAATTAATTACAAAATGCAAGAGAGACAGAAAGGTAAACAAGGGAATCACACACACACACACACAAACACACACATTGTTATTTAATAAAAGCAAATTGTTTATAGACAAGTAGAGGATATAGGTATAAATTACACAAAATGATGATAAAAAACCTTATAAAGGTCTACAAAGGTTCTCCAATGAAGAAGAGGAAAGAATGAAGTGGAAAAGGGTAAATTATGTCACTCATAATGGCATGAAAGAGGCATGAAAACAATTTAGTAGAAGGAAAGAAGGGAGGGAGATGAGCATAATTTGAGCTTTCCCCTCATTGGTTCTGGTGCAAGGAGCAAATAACAGAACCAGTTAAGCATAAGACTCTATTGAGAAGAGACACAAATATATCATAATAGAGGTAAAGAAGGGAGGGAGAGGAGCTTTGCATGAGATCTGTTCTTGTAAATCTTGGCTCAAAGAAGAAATAACATATTCCATTAAGTATAAAAATCTATCATATCCTATAGGCAACAGGAGGGGGGAAGGGCTTTGAAAGGGGGGTGGTTAGAAGGGAGGGAAGAAGTAAGGAGGAAGGGGCGGAAAAGGGAGAGGGGCTGATAAAAAGGGAATACTGAGGGAGGCGGTGGTCCGAAGGAAAACTCTTAAGGAGGGGAAGGGAGAAGGGGAGAAAAATAAAAGCATAAACAGGGGAGGGAATAGGATAGAGGAAAAGAGACAAATAGTAAGCATAACTGTGACTGTGAATAGGATGAACTTTCCCATAAAAGGGAGTTGTATAGCACAATTAATTAAAAACCATAATCCTACAATATGCTGTATACAAGAAACACATCTGAAACAGAGGGATACACACAGGGTAAAAGGCTGGAGCAAAATATATCATGCCTCAGCTAAAGTAAAAAAAAAAACAGGGGTAGCAATCCTTATCTTAGATAAAGCAAAAGCAAAAATTGATCTAATTAAAATATATGAAAGGAAACTATTTCCTGCTAAAATGCACCATCGAGAATGAAACACTATCATTACTTAACATATATGCACCAAGTGGTATAGCATCCACATTCCTAGAGAAGGCAGAAATATTAAATGCATCATTCTCAGATCATGATGCAATAATCACAGGCAATGAAGGGCCGTGGAAAGATAGACTAAAAATTAATTGGAAACTAAACAATTTAATCCTGAAGAATGAGTGGGTCAAACAAGAAATTATAGAAACAATCAGTAACTTCATTCAAGAGAATGAAAATAATGAGATAATATATCAAATTTTGTGGGATTCAGCAAACATGGTTCTTAAGGAAAGTTTTATATCCCTGCGTGCATATGTGAATAAATTAGGAAAAAAAGGAGGTCAATGAATTGGTCAAGCAATTGAAAAAAAGCTAGAAAAAGAACAAATTTAAAATCTGCAATTAAATACTAAATTAGAAATAATGAAAACCAAAGGAGAGATTAATAAATTTGAAATTAAGAAAACTATTGAATTAATAAATAAATATAAGAGCTGGTTTTATGAAAAAACCAATAAAATTGATAAACCCTTAGGCAATATGTTAAAAAAAGAAAGAAGGAAACCAAATTATGAATATCAAAAATGAAAAGGGTGGATCTGGGGAGGCTAGGTGGCACCATGAGTAAGAGCACCGGCCTCAGAGTTTGAATGACCCGGGATCAAATCCGGCCTCAGAAAATGAGCATCCATACATAAATAATGACTAAGAATGTAACCTTGAGCAAGTTACTTAACCCCAATTGCTTAAAAAAAAATAAAGGGTGAATCTACTTCCAATGAAGAAGAGATTAAAACAATAATTAGAAATTATTTTGCCAAATTATATGCATATGAATTTGACAATCTTAGTGAAATGGATGAATATTTACAAAAACATATGTTGCCCAAATTAATTCAAGAGGAAGTAAATTACTTAAATATCCCCATTTCAGAAAAAAAAAAATGAACAAACCATCAGTGAACTCCCTAAGAAAAAATCTCCAGAGCCAGATGGATTTACTAGTGAATTCTATCAAACATTTAAACAAAATTGATTCCAATTCTCTACAAACCATTTGGGAAAATTAGTGAAGAAGGAGTCCTACCAAATTCTTTTTATGACAGAAACATTCTATTGATACCTAAATCAGGAAGAGATAAAACAGAGAAAGAAAATTATTGACCAATTTCTCTCATGAATATAGATGCAAAAATTGTAAATAAAATATTAGTACAAAGACTAAAGCAACTTATCACAAGAATAATAAAATTTGATCAGGGCAAGATAGCGGAGTAGAAACAGCTCATCCAAGCCACTCTGCCCCCAGATTCCCCCCAAACTATGTAAAAGGGGACTCTGAACAACTTCTGGAGCTCCAGCACCCACAGAACACAACAGAGAAGCTAACCTCCCGCTGAGGACAGCCCAGCAGCCTGCAGGAAGGACCAGTGCAGCAGTCTGGGAGCTGGCAGCGCTCAACAAGCAGAGCGCAGGAAGTGGAGCCGAGCCCAGGTCCACGAGAGCCAAGGTTTTAGCCCCAGGGCGGCAGGGCCAGCAGCCTGCTGGAGGAACCCCAGAACACCAGCAGCTGTGGCAACTCCAGAATTATCAACATAGACATGCCTAGGACAAAGTAAGAGGTCAGTGTCCTATGGACTTTGGGACCTGTATTTTGGGGAATACGTCAGCTCCCTCCCCTGGGGGCTAGAAGCCGGTGAGGAGACACACCATTTTGTAGTTTTCAGAGATCAGCTTCGGCTCCTGGCCTGCAATTAATTGTAGGGAGATCCAGCGATCAGTCTTAGGGGGGTAATCGCTCTTGCTTTAACCTCCCTGGATCTGGATTGTGATCTAGGGTGGAAGTCGTGGGTGGGTTTACAGCTTGCCAGAAATGGAAGTTGCCCCCCACACATTGGGGACGAAAATTCCTCTATCTGGCCTTAAAGCCATAGTGTGGCAACAAGCCCAAAAGTCAAGCAATTAAGTGTCAACATGCCAAGGCAAAGGAAACAGAAAAATGCAACCCTATACTCCTATTTTGGGGGCATAGAGCAGGAAAAGGACTGTGAGGTCAGAAGTCCTCCTCCAAAAGCCCCAGGGGAAAACATGAGTGGGTTGCAGGCCATAGAGGACCTTAAGAAGGACTTTAAAAATCAAATAAGAGAAGTGGAGGAAAAATTGGAAAGAGAAATGAGAAGGATGCAGGAAAAGTATGAAATGAGGGTCAACAGCCTGACTGAGGAAAACAACACCTTAAAAAATAGATTGACTCAAATGGCAAAGGAGGCCCAAAACGGCGATGAGGAGAAGAATGCCTTAAAAAGTCGAATTTGCCAGATGGAAAAAGAATTTCAAAGGTTCACTGAGGAGATTCATTCCTTCAGAGTTAGACTGGAGCAAATGGAAGCTAATGGCTTTATGAGAAATCAAGATGCTGTTAAGCAGATCCAAACAAATGAAAGAGTAGAAGGCAATGTGAAATATCTCATGGGAAAAACCACTGACCTGGAAAATAGATCCAGGAGAGATAATTTAAAAATTATTGGACTACCTGAAAGCCATGATCAAAGAAAGAACCTAGAAATCACCCTTCAAGAAATTCTCAAGGAAAATTGCCCTGATGTTTTAGATCCAGAGGGCAAAATAGAGGTTGAAAGAATCCATCGATCACCTCCTGAAAAAGATCCCAAAAAGAAAACTCCCAGGAATATTATAGCCAGGTTCCAGAATCCCCAGATCAAGGAGAAAATACTACAAGCAGCCAGGAAGAAACAATTTCAATATTGTGGAAACACAATCAGAATAGCCCAGGACCTGGTGGCTTCTACACTGAGGGATCGAAGGGCATGGAATATGATATTCCAGAGGGCAAAAGGACTGGGAATGAACCCAAGGGTCACCTACCCAGCAAACCTGAGTATTTGTTTCAGGGGAAAATATGGACATTCAGTAGCATAGAGGACTTTCAAGCATTCTTGAGTAAAAAACCAGAATTGAATAGAAAATTTGACATCCAGACACAAGAAGGAAGAGATGCCTGAGAAGGTAATCAGGGAAGAGAAATCAAAAGGAACTTATCATAGTTGAACTATTTACATCCCTATATGGAAAAACAATAACTGTGAGTGATGATATCTTTCTCACTATGAAAATAATAGAAGAAGGGTGTGTGGTCATATGAACACATATGTGAATGTGTGTGTATATGGATAGAGGGCATAGGTTGAATTTGTTGGGAAGGGAGAATACTCAAGGGATGAAATTATGAGGTGAGAGAGGAAAGTGGTAAGAGGAGATGGGGAAAGACAGGGTAGGGTAAACTATCTCATGTAGAAGAAGCAAGGGGAAGTGGTTGCAAGGGAGGGGGAGAATAGGAAGGGAAAAAAAAGGCAAATCCACATTCTCATTGAATTTGGTTCAGGGAGAGAATGACATACATACTAAATGGGATATCTCAACCTGCAGCAGAATAGGGGGAAGGGGGATGAGAGGAGGGATGATGGATGGGAGGGCATCCTTGGGGGTAGGGGAGGTTGGAAGTACCCACTATAGAAGAGGGACAGGATCATGTAGGGAATGGACCAGGTGGGGGGTGGGATGAGTGGGAGGGAATTATAAGCAGCCTTGTACAATATATCTACTATGATAATGTTTTGCATAGCTAGACATGTACAACATATACTGAATTACTTATCTCCCAAGAGGGAATGGGTGACAAGGGAGGAAGGAAATGGTTCTGAAATTTGAGGTCATAACATTAAATGTTTCAAATATATATAAATACTATTATTAATACTCTTTTGCTTGTAATAGGGAGATAAGATGTGCAGGCATTGGGACACAAAGATTCACCTTCCTCTAATGGAAAAGTCGAAGGGGGTATGGGAGAAGGTATGGGAGAGAGCAGATTGGAGGAAGCGATATCTTGTGGGACTGCTATTCTGGGAGGTTGGGTAGGGGAATAACGGGGGGAAAATGATTGTAACTCAAAATCTGGCGGAAATGAATGATGTAAAACAGAAGTTAATAAAGCATTTGTTTAAAAAAAATAAAAAAATAAATTTGATCAGGTAGGATTTATTCCAGGAATGCAAGGGTTGTTTAATAATAGGAAAAACACCAGTATAATTGTTCATATCAACAGTAAAACTAGCATAAACCACATGATTATCTCAATAGATGTAGAAAAGGCTTTTGACAAAGTACAACATCCATTCCTATTAAAAACACTAGAAAGTATAGGAATAAATGGAGCCTTCCTTAAAATAATAAGTAGCATATATTTAAAGCCATTAGCAAGTATTATATGTAATGGAGATAAGCTAGAAGCATTTTCAATAAGATCAGGGGTGAAACAAGAGTGTATACCATCACCCCTCTTATTCAGTATGCTACTAGAAATGTTAGCAGTAGAGATTATAGAAGAAAAAGAAATCAAAGGAATCAAATGAAGCAAAGAAGAGACAAAGTTATCACTCTTTGGAGATGTTATGATGATATATATATAGAGATTCCTAAAGAATCAAGTAGGGGCGGCTAGGTGGCGCAGTGAATAGAGTGCCGGCCCTGGAGTCAGAAGGACCTTAGTTCAGAGCCGGCCTCTGACACTTAATCCACACAAACAAAAACCTAGCCGTGTAACCTTGGGCAAGTTACTTAACCCCAATTGCCCTAAAGGGGCGACTAGGTGGTGCAGTGAGTAAGAGTGTCAGCTTCGGGGTTGGGATGACCCGAGATCAGATCCGGCCTCAGAAAATGAGCACCCACACATAAATAATGACTAGCCGTGTAACCTTGAGCAAGTTACTTAACCCCAACTGCTTTAAAAAAAAAAAAGAATCAAGCAAAAAAACCTACTTGAGACAATAAATAAATTGGGCAACGTTGCAGGATATAAAATAAACCCACATACATCCTCAGCATTCATGTATATTTCTAATGAAATCCAACAGCAAGAGATAGAAAGAGGGGAGCCAAGATGGCAGATTAGAAACAGCATTTCCAAGGTGCCCCCCGCCACTCCACTTCCAAACAATGTAAAAGTTGGACTCTGAACACCTTCTTGAGCTCCAGCACCCACAAAATGAAACAAAGAAGCTAACCTCCCACTGAGGACATCCCAGCAGCCCTGCAGGGAGTGGCCAGCAAAGTACAGCACAATGCTCTGGGAGCTGAGCACAATGCTCTGGGCCCCGAGCCCAGGCCCCCTTGAGCCACGGTTTTAGCCCCAGGGTAGCTGGGCCAGCAGCCAGCTGCAGGGACGCCAGAACACCAGCAGCTGTGTGATTCCAGAATTATCAATAGATACACCTAGGATAGGGCCCTATAGACTTTGGGACCAGTATTTGGGGAACATGTCTGCTTCCTCCCCAGGGGGCAAAAAGCAGCTGAGGAACCACAGCACAGAAGCCTTTTTGTAGCTTGAGTGGCAGCTTCATCTCCTGGTCTGCAAACTGTAGGGAGGTCCAGCAATCAGTATGGAGGTTAATCGCTCTTGCTTTAACCTGCTTGGATCTGAATTTTGAACTGGGGGGGTAGGTCAAGGTGTAGGTATCCAACTTGCCAGAACCAGAAGTTGTGAAGACACCACCATTCAGGACAGAAGCTTCCCTGTCTGGTGGCAGGGTACTACTGTGGCAACAAGCCCAAAAGTAAAGTAATTAAGTGGCAACATGCCTAGGCAAAGGAAACAAAATAAACAGAAAAAAATTCAACATTAGACTCCTAACTTGGGGACAAAGAGGATTGAAGCATGGAAGAGGAGGAGGTCTGTGAGGTCAGAACTCCTCCACCAAAAGCCCCAAATGAAAATGTGAGTGGGTTACAGGCCATAGAGGACTTTAAGAAGGATTTTTAAAACCAAATAAGAGAAGTGGAGGAAAATTGGGAAGAGAAATGAGAAGGATGCCGGAAAAGTATGAAATGAGACAACAGCCTGACTGTGGAAAATAACACCTTAAAATAGACTACCTCAAATGGCAAAGGAGGTTCAAAAGGGCAATGAGGAGAAGAATGCCTTAAAAGCTGAATTTGCCAGATGGAAAAAGAATCTCAAAAGCTCACTGAGGAGATTCATTCCTTCAGAGTTAGACTGGAGCAAATGGAAGCTAGTGATTTTATGAGAAATCAAGATGCTGTTAAACAGATCCAAACAAATGAAAGAATAGAAGGCAATATGAAATATCTCATGGAAAAAAAAAACACTGACCTGGAAAATAGATCTAAGCGAGACAATTTAAAAAGTATTGGACTATCTGAAAGCCATGATCAAAGAAAAAACCTAGAAATGATCCTACAAGAAATTAGCAAGGAAAATTGCCCTGATGTTTTAGACCCAGAGAGGGAAATAGAGGTTGAAAGAATCCACTGATCACCTCCTGAAAAAGATCCCAGAAAGAAAACTCCTTGAAATACTATAGCCAGGTTCCAGAATTCCCAGATGAAGGAGAAAATACTACAAGCAGCCAGGAAGAAACTATTTCAATGTTGTGGAAACACAATCAAAATAGTACAGGACCTGGCTGCTTCTACACTGAGGGACTGAAGGGCATGAAATACGATATTCCAGAGGGTAAAAGAGCTGGGATTAAAACCAAGAATCACCTACCCAGAAAAACTGAGTGTCTTGTTTCAGGGGAAAATATGGTAATTCAATGGAAAAAGGACTTTCAAGCATTCTTGAGAAAAAAACCAGAAATGAATAGAAAATTTGACATTCAGACACAAGAAGCAAGAGATGCTTGAGAAGGTAATAAGGGAAAAGAAATCCAAAGGAACTTATCAAAGTTGAACTATTTGCATTCCTACATGGAAAAACAATAACTGTGACTGATGAAACCTTTCTCAGTATGAAAATAATGGAAGAAGGGTATATGGGCATATGAATACATATGTGAATGTGTGTATATATGTTTACAGGTATACATGGATAGAGGGCAGAGGTTGAATTTGGTGGGAAGGGATGATGCTTAAGGGGTGAATTTAAGAGGTGAAAGAGGAAAGTGGCAACAGGAGATGGGGAGAGACAGGGTAGGGTAAACTATCTCATGTAGAAGAGGCAAGGGGTAATAGTTGCAGGGGAGGGGAAGAACAGGAAGGCAAAAATGCAAAACCATATTCTCATTGAATTTGGCTTAGGGAGAGAATGACATACATACTAAATGGTATATCTCACCCTCCAGGAGAGTAGGGGGAAGGGGGATAAGAGGGAGGATGATGGAGGGGAGGGCATTCTGAGGGCAGGGGAGATTTAGAAGTACCCGTTTTCGAAGAAGGACAGAAACAAAGTAGGGAATGGACCAGGTGAGGGGTGGGATGGATGGGAGGGAAATATAAGCACTCTTTTACAATATATCTACATGGTAATGTTTTGCATAGCTATACATGTACAACACATACTGAATTGCTTATCTTTCCAGAGGGAGCGGGTAATAAGGAATGATGGGAATGGATATGAAATTCAAAGTTTTAAAATTAAATGTTTCAAATGTATATAAATACTATTATAAATACTATTTACATGTAACTGGGAGATAAGATGTACAGGCATTGGGGCACAGAGATTCACCTTGCCCTAATGGCAAAGTCGAAGGGGGTATAGGAGAAGATATGTGAGAGAGCAGATTGAATGAGGGGATATCTTGTGGGACTGCTATTCTGGGGTGGTGGGTAGGGGGAAAATGGGGAAAACCTGTAACTCAAAATCTGGCTGAAATGAATGATGTAAACCAGAAGTTAATAAAGCATTTGTTAAAATAAAAAAGAGAGAGAGATAGAAAGAGAAATCCCATTTTAAGTTACTGTAGACATTATAAAATATTTGGGGATCTAACTGCCAAAACAAACCCAGGACCTATATGAACACAATTGCAAAACATTTTTCACACAAATAAAGATAGGCCTAACTAATTGGAAAAACATCAATTGCTTGTGGCTGGGTCGAGCTGATAGAATAAAAATGACATTATCTAAATTAAATTACACATTTAATGCCATACCAATCAATTTACCAAAACATCATAGAGCTAGAAAAAATAGTAACGAAATTCCTTTGCAAGAACAAACGGTCCATAATAGCAAGGAAATTAATGAAAAGAAATGCTAGGGAAGATGGCCCAGCTATACCAGACTTTAATCTGTATTATAAAGCAGCACTCATCAAAACTACTTGGTACTGGCTGAGGAATAGAGCAGTGGACCAATGAAATAGATTGGGTATACTATACTAAGCAGTCAATTACTATAATAATCTACTCTTTGATACACCCAAAGACCCCAGTTTGGGGATAAGAACTCACTTTTTTTGACAAAAAAATGCTTGGAAAACTGGAATATAGTATGGCAGAAACTGGGCATAGACCATTATCTAATACTGTATACCAAAATTAAGTCTAAATAGGTGTGTGATTTAGGTATAAAGTATGATACCATAAACAATTTGGGAAAGCAAGGAATAATTTACCTCTTAAATTTATGAAGAGGGGAAGATTTCATGACCAAATAAGAATTAGAGAGCATTATAAAATGCAAAATGTATAACTATGATTATGTGAAACTGAAAAGCTTGTGTAGAAACAAAGCCAATGTAACCAAGATTAAGAGTGAAGTGGGAAATTGGGAAAGAATTTTTACAACCAATGTCTCTGATAAAGGCCTCATTTCTAAAATATACACAGAATTGAGTCAAATCTATAAGATTACAAGTCATTCGATAAATGGTGGAATGATATGAACAGGCAATTTTAAGAGGAAGAAATTATAGATATCTATAAGCATATGAAAAATGCTCTAAATCACAATTGATTAGAGAAATGCAAATCAAACAACTCTGAGGTACCACATCTTACCAGTCAGATTGGCTAAGATGACCAAACAGGAAAATTACAAATGCTGGTGAGGATGTGGACAAATTGGAACACTAATACATTGATGGTGTAGTTGTGAACTGATTCAACCATTCTGGGGAGCATTCTGGATCTATACCCAAAGGGCTATAAGTAATTTCATATCCTTTGACCAAGCAATACCACTTCTAGGGTTGTATCCCAAAGAGATCATAGAAGTGAGAGGAAGATTCATATGTACAAAAATATTTATAGCAGCTCTTTTTTCTGGTGGCAAAGAATTGGAAATTAAGGGGATGCCCATAAATTGGGGAATGGCTAAGCAAGTTATGGTATATAAATATAATGGAATACTATTGTGCCATAAGATGCAAAGAGCTGATGGACTTCATATTTATCTGAAGAGGCTTATATAAACTGATGCTGAGTGAGAAGAGCAGAATCAGGAAAAAATTTGTATACAATTACAGATACAAAGTATGTGTGATGAGTAACTTTGATAGACCAGACTCTTCTCAGAAATGCAGGGCTACAATTCAACTCCAAAAGACTCATGATGTTGAGAGATGTCTACAATCAGAGAAAGATCTAGAACGAACAGCCTTTGGATGCAGATTGAAGCAAATTACCTGCTCTATTTTTTTTTTCTTTTTCAGTTTGGTTTCCTCTTTCCCATTGTTCATTCCATCTGATAAAATCCTTCTTTATAACCTTACCAATGTCTAATGTGAAAGTATCTGTAGATCTTATACCACATTGTATGCCACCATGGGCGGAGGGAGTTCAGGGAGGGGAAGAAAATTTGAAACTCAAAGAACTGGGGAACTGAATCTTGTAAACTCAAAATAAACGGTCAAATTAATAAAGACCAAAGAAATTATCTTAATAAATGTCATGTTAAAATTTAAAAAATCATCTAAAAACAAGTAATTTTCAAGGAAAACTGCCCCAATATTCTAGAACCAGAGGAGAAAATAGACATTGTAAGATTCCACCAAGTTACATTTGAAAGAAAGCCTGAATATGGGAATACTGTAGCCAAATTTCCAAGTTTCTAAGTCAAGGAGAAAAGATTGTAAGCAGTTAGAAAGAAACAATGTGAGTATTGTAGAAGTACAATCAGGATAACACAAGACCTAGCAGCTTGTACCTTATGCTATCAAAGGGCTTGGAATATGATATTCAAGAGCAGCTCGGATGAAAACCAAGAATCACCTACCCAGACAAACTGAGCATAATCCTTCGGGGTAAACAAATGGACATTCAATGAAATAGAGGACCTTCAAGCATTTTTGATAAAAATACTAGAGCTGAATAGAAAATTTAACTTTCAGATACAACACACAAGAGAAGTGCAAAAAGATGAACAGGAAACAGAAATAATAAGACACTTATTAAAGTGGAATTGTTTACATTCCTATATTTGTAACTCGTGAAACCTTTCTCAGTATTAAGGTAGTTGGAGGAAATATATAGATAAGGAGAGAGAGACAGAGAGAGACAGAGAGAGAGAGAGAGACAGAGAGACAGAGACAGAGACAGAGAGACAGAGACAGAGAGAGACAGAGACAGAGACAGAGACAGAGAGACAGAGAGAGACAGAGACAGAGAAAGACAGAGAGAGACAGAGAGACAGAGACAGAGACAGAGAGAGACAGAGAGACAGAGAGACAGTGAGAGAGACAGAGAGAGAGAGAGAGAGAGAGAGTGAGACAGAGAGACAGACAGACAGACAGACAGAGAGACAGAGACAGAGACACAGAGAGAGACACAGAGAGAGACAGAGAAAGACAGACAGACAGACAAAGACACAGAGAGAGAAAAAAACAGACAGAACGAGACAGCGAGAGACAGAGAGACAGAGCGAGAGACAGAGAGATGGAGAGAGAGACACAGAGAGAGAGAGAGAGTGAGGGAGATCAGAGGATAAGTTGAATATGAAGGGATGCTATCTAAAAAATAAAAGTAAGGTGTGAGAGAGGAATAAATTGGAAAAAGGAGGATGGTAGAGATAGAACGAGATAAATTATCTCACATAAAAGAGGCAAGAAAAAGGCTTCACAATCAAGGGGAGGGGGTGGGGAGGTGAGAGAGAATGAGTGAACCTTATTCTAATTGCATTTGGCTTAAGGAGGAAATACATACACACCCAATTGGGTATCTTACCCTACAGGAAAGTAAGGGGGGAAAGACATAAAGGGGAGTATGATAGAAGGGAGGACAGATTGGTATAGGGTATAGTCAGAAGCCAACACTTTTGAAGAGGGACAGGGTCAAAGGACAAAAATAGAATAAGTGGGGGTCAGGATAGGATGGAGGGAGTTATAGTTAGTCTTTCATAACATGTCTAATATGGAAGTGTTTATCATAACTACACATGTATAACCTATATTGAATTACATGCCTTCTCAGTGAGGGTGGGTGGGAAGGGAAGAAGGGAGAGAATTTAGAACACAAAGTTTTAAAAAACATGTTTAAAACTGTTTTTACATGCAGCTAGGAAATAAGATATCCATGCAATGAAGTATAGAGATCTATCTTTCCCCACCAGAAAAATAAGGGGGAAGAGGATAAGTGAGGGGGCATCTTAGAAGGAAGGAGAGACTGGGGAAAGGGGTAATCAGAATGCACACCATCTTTGGGTGAGGGAGGGGGGGCAGAGATGTGGAGAAAATTTGGAACTCAAACTTTTGTGGAAATCAATGTTGAAAACTAAAAATAAATTAATGAATTTTAAAATCTAAAATAAAAATAAAGAAAATATAAGATAACTGATAAGAAAATAAAAACATCTGACACAGGAAACAGGTGAAGTATAGATTTTATAACCATCACGGACTACCAGAAAAATATAGCATGCCCTCAAATGCCTGCATACTATATTTCAAGCGATCACAAATGAAACCTGTGCAAATCTATTAGAACCAGAAGGGAAAATGATAGTAATGATGCATTGCTCATTTCTGAGGAAACCCAAGAGGAAGAGTTCTAGGAACAGTATAGCTAAAATCCTGAGCCATCACACCAAAATCCTGTAATAATCCAGAAAATAGTAGTTCAAGTATCAAGGAACTAAAAACAGAATCACATAGAACTTGGCAACTTCTTCTATGAATGAGAGATCTTAGAATACAATTTTGAGGAAGGCCAGAGACATAAGTGTAAAACCAAGAATAACTGAAGCTGAAAAACATTATATATGTCTTTGGGGTGGGGGGTAGGGGAAGTACTGTGGGAATATCAAGCCTTAATGATTCCATTATTTTCAAGCATTTCTGAAAAGACCAGAGCTGAGGAGAGACTTTCAAATACAGACAACAAAGTGCAGAAAAACCTAAGAAACTAGCTGGGAGAGAGGCAACACTGTGACATGTGCTGTCTGAGGAACACGAATACATAAAGCCCTGCATAGGGAATGGGGTAGGTTTGATCTTGAGCTTCAGAGTTGAAATAATTAACATACATATACATATACATATACATACAACACACATGTGTTTGTATACTCTAAGTGAAACAAAAGAAAAATTAATAAGTTAGATATTTCAAATTATTTAGGTGTTATATTCTATGGAGAAGCTTTTAGTGACCTTTCTGGGCTCTCTCCTCCTCAAATATTGACTCATATTTTTAGGTTGCATCATTAAAAGACAATTGTAACCTTTAATTACCCAAGTAACCTGTGGGTGACTTCCTACTACATTTTAGGGTGGTTTACTCAGTGGGGTCAATAGAATCTATAGCTATCCATAGTTTGACACCATTCATTGGTTTGGAGGATAATTCTCCTTGAAGTTACTTCCTCCTTTGGGCTTTTTATCATCTATGCATTTGTAGAGGGTTGATCTTTGCTCCCTGCTGAATGCAGTTTGTTGTACTGATTCTCTGATTTATTCTGGATATAATTAATTTGAACATATGTGTTTACTTGTGGTATCTCTTATTAGATTGTGTATTCCTTGAGGCCAGGGATTGTTTTTGTCTCTTTTTACATCCCCTGGACTTAGCACAGTAACTGGCACATGATAGTCACTTAATAATGCTTATTTACTTGACTTCATTTTTTGCCGGTTATTCAGGTTGGTTTCTACTCCAGGAAAATCATACTTTTCCAAGGATAATCTCATTACCAGAAATGTCAGCATCATGGAGATTGTTTCAATGAATGCTTCATCATTCATACTCAATAACTCCTTGGTACCCTCATTTGCCTCACTTCTCTTATTGGAGAATGGAGGAAAAAACTTCTCCCAAGGCCTCGCTTTATAGAAGACTCAGAATTTTCAGCCAACTCTTCATTTCCCATCAGCTGTTCTGTTTGGTTTTGATTCCAAGAATATCCTGGCCCATGCAAGGTACCTTCTGCCTCTTCCCATTTCAGTTTCTTTTTGTGCATTCTCTGCCCCTACTAGACTATAAGATATTTAAGGGCAAGTATTGTCCATGTGTGAGTGTGTGCGCGCGTGTGTGTGTGTGTGTGTGTGTTCTCAATGCTTAGCACACATCCTGATACATAGTAAGAGCTATAATATTTATTGATAATTGACATGATCCAGTAGGTCCCTTTCAAAACTAGATGATCAATGGGACTAGGGCAAAAGAGAAAAATTCTCTGCCTATTTCAAGGGTCTTCTCCACAAGTAGCTTCTGATTTGCAATTTTTCCTGCTCTCAAGTTCTGTCCAAGTTCTGAACCTTACATTTCTTGCTTCAAGGATAGGTTTCATGACTCATGGTGGAGAAGAAAAAAACAAAAACACAGAAATCCCTACTATCCCATGCAGAGGCTTCATTCTTCAACTGCTTCCAAAATCTGCCTTTAAGAATTTAAGGCTACCAAAGGCCAGTAAATTATTAAATATTTATTATGTGTCTACTATGTACCAGCACTGTGCATTTATTTAGGGAATACAAAAAGAGGCAAAAGTCTCTGAATTCAAGGAGCTCATAGTCTAATACAGGAGAGAACAAACAAACAAAAATATGTACAAACAAGCTTTAGCCAGGGAAAAATAAAAAATAAAATTATTAACAGAGGGTAGACACTGGAATCTGGAGAGATTAGAAAAGGTTTTCTGTAGAAGATGGGACTTTATGGAAACTGTGGAAAAGAGTAGTGGAGATAAAGAAGGAGAAAATTCTTGGCATAAGGGACAGCTATAGAGAATTCTGGTATCTGAGAGATATAATGCCTTGTGCCCAGAACAGCAAGGATGCCAGTGTCATGGGATCGGAGTACTGATAAGGGACTGTGTAAGAAGAAATGATAGATAGGATGGGGTAATGTTATGAAGACCTTTGTTTGCCAAACAGAGGATTTCTTATCTGATCTTGGAGTAAATATGGAGCCACTAGATAATTATTGAGGACAGAGGTGACATAGACCTGCACTTTAGGAAAAGGAGTAGCAATAGTAACTGGACCTGTTTGTTTCCTTGGTATAAAGGATGCCTAGGTAAGAAATTATGAACTATGCTGTGCAAGTCTACCCAAGATGGACAGATCATAATAGAGAGTTCTGACAAAGGGGCAGAAGAAGGAAAAGTTGAACAATTCCACTATCATTTCCAGTCTCAAAAGTGCCAGAATATGTTTGAATCCAATGCAAACCATTCAACAAGTCTATATTCTAACCACTGATGCAAAAGAGGTAAAAACTGATCGGTTCTATGAAGACATGCAGCATCTTCTATAAATAATACCAAAACAGATGTCACACTCGTCATAGAGGATTGAAATGCTAAACTAGGAAATAAAAAAGATAATTTGAATAATAGGTAATGTTGGCCTTGGAGTTCAAAATGAAGTAGAGAAGAGTCAAATAGAGTATTGTCAAGATAACTCACTGGTAAGAGCAAACACTTTTCGAAAACCCAAAAGGTGACTCTATACATGGACATCACCATATGTTCAATATCAAAATCAGATTGATTATATACTGTTAATGGGATTTTACTGAGCCATACTCTAACTGGGGAATACTCAGAGCTGCACAAAGCAGGCCCAGATATGAGAGTGCCAGTAATCAAGTAGCAGTTTAATTAATCAGTTTCAGAGTGACGAATGCTCTCTAAATCAGAGTAAAAGTACAGCTTATATACATAAATCATAAGTGGGGAAGGAGAGGGAGCATTTCCCAAGACAGGCCCATAAGTTCACAATACATATGTACTGGAATCTTATGAGAATGTATCGTTCAAGTCTTTGAGGGTTGTTACTTGGTGGGTCACAGAATCAGAGTTCTGTGACAGGAACAGATTTATTGATCATTTCAACCTGCGTTATAAGACTCTGACTCCCAAGTCAGAGTCTTCTGAGAAATCTAATTTATTAGCATATTAATTACAATATTATATCAATTAATATGAAAATCATAATTCCCTTCATAATACTTTGCTGTCAAAGGTGAAGAAGTTCTATACAGTAAGTTAAGAAAGACCTTGAGCTGACTGTGACTCAGATCAATATCTTTTTATTGTAAAATTTAGACTGAAATTGAATTAGGGGAAACCATTAGACCTTACAGGTATGACATAAATAACACCCCATATGAATATAAAGTAGTAGTGATAAATAGATTGAAGGGATTAGATGTGCTAGATAGAATACATGAAGAATTATGGACAAAGGTTGACAATATCATACAGGAAGCTATGGCAAAAACATTTCAAAGAAAAAGAAGAGAAAGGAAGCAAAATGACTGATGAGGCTTTACAAATAGCTGAAGAAGGAAGGGGAGGGAAACGGAAAGGAGAAAGGGAAAGATATACTCAACAGAATGCAGGTTTCCAATGAATAGCAAGAAAAGATAAGGTTTTCTTAAATGAACTATAAAAAGAAATAGAAAAAAATGAAAAGACAAAAGATCTCTTCAAGAAAATTAGAAATATCAAAGGAGAAATTCATAAAAAAAACTTGGCATGATAAAAGACAAAATTGGCAAGGATAAAGAGAATTAGAAGAAATTAAGAAGAATTGGCAAGAATATGCAAAAGAACTACATAAGAAATATATTATTATCATTGATAACCATGATGTCACTGATATAGAGTCAGACATCCTCGAGAATGTAGTCAAATTAGGGTTTGGAAGTGTTGTTAACCATAAGGCTAGCGGAGGTTATGGAATTCCTGCTAAGCTATTTAGAATCCTAAGAAAAGGATGCTGTTAAAGTGTTGTATGTTAGCAAATTTGGACAACACAACAGTGGTCACTGAATTAGAAAAGATCAATTTACATCCCAATCGTAAAGAAGGGCAGTGCAAGGACGGTTAGGTGGCATAGTGAATAGAGCACTAGCCCTGGAGTCAGGAGGACCTGAGTTCAAATCTAGCCTCAGATATTTAGCACTTACTAGCCATGTGACCATACATGTCATTTTTCTCTAATTGCCCTGCCTTCTCCCCCCCAAAAAAGTAAAAAAAAAAAGGCAATGCCAAAGGATATTCAAATTACCAAACAACTGTGCTCATTTCATATGCCAGAAAGGTTATATTTAAGATTTTGCAAGCTAGGCTTCAGCAATAAGTGAACCAAGAATTATCAAAAGACTAGACTGATTTTTGAAGAGGCAGATAAACTAGAGACCAAATTGTCAACATTCATTGGATTTTAGAGAAAGCAGATGGGTTCCAGTAAAAATCATCTATTTCTACATCATTGAATACACTAAAACCTTTGACTGAGTGGATAACAAAAAAAATGTGACAAGTACTCAAAAGATAGGAGCACAAGATAATTTTACGTGTCTCCTAAGAAACCTGTATGTTGGCCAAGAACAACCGAATGGTTTAGGATTGGAAAAGGAATATAACAATATTGTCACATAATTTTTTTTAAAACTTCTATGCAGAGTACTTCATGACATCATCCAAAATTCCAGCCTAGAGAACCAAAAGCTGGAATTAACATTGTCAGGAGAAGTATCAACAATCTCAGATATGCAGAGGATGACAAAAAGTGAGAAATTAAGAAGCTTCTTGATGAGGGTGAAATGAGAGAGTGTAAAATCTTGCTTTAAGTATAACATCAAAAAAAACGAAGATCTTGGCAATTGGTCCCATCACTTCCTGGCAAATAGAAAAAAAAAAATGGAAGCAGTGTCATATTTTTATATTCTTGGACTCAAACGGTGACTGCAACCATGAAATTAAAATACACTTCCTTCTTGGAAGGAAAGCTATGGTGAATCTGGACAGTATACTAAAAAATCAGAGGTATCACTTTGCCAAGAAAGGTCCATATAATCAAAGCTCTTGTTCTTCCAGTAGCATTGTATGACTGTCAGAGTTGGGCTATTGGGAAAGCTGAGCACTATAGAAAACATGCTTTTTAATTGTGCTGCTTGGACAGCAAGGAGATCAGCTCAGCTAGTACTTAAAGAAATTAACTCAGACTATTGACTGGAAGATCAAATACTGAAGCTGAAAGTTGAAATAATTAGAAGAAAGGTTTCATTGAAAAAGACCCTGATTTGGGGATTGTTTAAAGTCAAAAGGAAAAGAGGATGACAGAGGATGGGAGGGATAAGTAATATCATGTAAGCAAGGAACCTGAGTTTGGGCAGATTTCTGGAGATAGGGGAAGGTAGAAGAGCCTGGCATGGGATAACATAAAGTCATATGACTGACTGACTGAACAGCAACAAGTAAGATATTTTTTTCTACCATTTCAGGCCAGCCTTTCTCTGAAAGATTAAGACTCAGAAAGTTGTTTAAGTATTGAAATATGAAGCAAGGTACCCAGGGTCATAAAATCAGTTGTGCCAGAGGAGGCACCTGAACCTGTGTCTTTCTGGATCCAGGGTCAGCAGTATCTTCAGCAAGCAAAGTTATCTCACCAAAGTAACCAGAGGCATGACAAATTTGTTTCTTTCAGCCAATTGTATTGTTTTCTTCTTAACCTAAAGGAGGGGTCTTTGAGCCATAAACAGAGGTCAGCTTAACACTTTATAATAACTTATGATCAAATTGTGGGTCATCTATGCTTATATCAACTGCTGAGGAATGGGGGAATTTCTCTTCCTTTTTCATATATGTTGTTCTTTTTTTCTTACCCTTACCTTGCCAAAGTTCTTATTATGATTAAAATTCAAGTATTTTAGTAAATCCTAGGAGTTCAGTTTTCACATAATATTTGCTCTTTTGTATTCTTATTCACATCCAACCCAAATACCCTTTTCCAATATACCAGCATTTCCAACAGTGTTTTGGTTATCTATAGAAATCATGTTAGGCATCATAAAAATATTAATAATGTTGCTTTTTTCAATAGGCAGTTGGAATCTGTACAACATAACTAATTTGATGGGTTATTTGCTGACTGGGCATAATGTAAGTGCATTTACAAATTTTGTATTGAAAAACATACACTGGATGCGGTGTATGGGTGTTTCCCTTTCTAATTCTGAAAAAAAAATGAGAAGAAAACAGCTGCTGGATGCTTTTTCTATTGATTTTTGTATATTCAATAAAAAGCTTCTCATGTGTAACATGGGCTATAAAAATTGGACTGGTTCTGGTTTAATTTTTTCCTGTAGGAGCTATGTTCTGAATATATACTGGGAAGGGAAAAGTTACTCTTGTGAGAAAGGGGGTTGGATACATAATAGGCCAGATTGGTCCTTCAGCAAAAAGTACTAGACCCTAAAGCAATTCAGTATAGGTTATACATGTGTAGCTAGGCAAACATTTCCAAAGTGGATATATTGTAAAAGACTGACTATATTTCCCTCCCTCCTTTCTCACTTCCCACGTGTTCTATTCTCTACTTTGATCATATCCCTTTTCAAAAGTGGGTGCTTCCAACTTCCCTCCCCACTAGCCTGCTCTCCCTTCCATCATACCCCCTCTCATCCCCTTCTCCCCTACTCTACTCTAGGGTGAGATACATTATTTAATGTGTATGTCGTTGCCTCCCTAAGCCAAATTCAATGATAATGAGGTTGACACATTCTCTTTTGCATTCCTCCTCTTCCCTTCCATTGTAACTATTTTCCCTTGATTCTTCTATATGAGATAGTTCACCCCATTCTGTCTCTCCCCATCTCCTCTCATTATATTCCTCTCTCACTGCTTAATTTGACATTTTAAGTATCATCCCTTCCTATTAAATTGGTCCTGTGCCCTCTATGCATACCTGTGCTCATATATACACACATTCACATATGTATTCATATACCCATATACTCTCCTATATAGACATATATATGTGTATATACACATGTATGTATACACACATGCATATTCCCTTCAAATATTCTCATACTAAGAAAAGTTTCATCATTTACAATTGTCATTTTTTCCACATAGGGATGTAAATAGTTCAACTTTGATAAGTCCCTTATGATTTCTTTTCCCTGTTTACCTTCTCATCCTTCTTTTTCTTCTTGTATCTGAAGGTCAAATTTTCTAATCAACTCTGTTTTTTTCATCAAGAATTCTTAGGGGCGGCTAAGTGATGCAGTGAGTAGAGCATCGTCCCTGGAGTCAGAAGGACCTGAGTTTGGATCTGACCTCAAACACTTAATGCAGACATAAACAAAAACCTAGCTGTGTGACCTTGGGCAAGTTACTTAACCCCAATTTCCCTCCAAAAAAAAGAATTCTTGAAAGTCCTCTATTCAACTGAATGACCATATTTTCCCCTGAAACATGATACTCAGTTTTGCTTGGTAGGTTTTTCTCGATTTTCATCCCAGCTGCTTTGACCACCAGAATATCATATTCCAAGCCCTTTGTTACCTCAGTGTAGAAGTTGCCAAATACTGTGTTTTCCTGATTTGTGTTTCCACAGTATTCAAACTGTTTCTTCCTGGATGCTTATAATATTTTCTCCTTTTTTCCAGGAATTCTGGAACATGGCTATAATATTCCTAGGAGTTTTCTTTTTGAGATCTTTTTCAGGACATGTTTGGTATATTCTTTCAACATGTATTTTGCCCCCTGGTTCAAAAATATTAGAGCAATTTTCCTTGAGAATTTCTTGAAGGATGATTTCTAAGTTCTTCCTTTGATCATGGCTTTCAGGTAGTCCAATAATTTTTAAATTATCTCTCCTGGATGAATTTTCCAGGTCAGTGGTTTTCCTAATGAGATATTTCACCTTGCCTTCTATTTTTTTCATTTCTTTGGATCTGTTTAATAGTATCTTGATTTCTCATAAAGTCACTAGCTTCCATTTCCTCCCATCTAATTTTGAAGGAATGGTTCTCTTCAGTGAGCTTTTGAGATTCTTTTTCCATCTGGCAAATTTGGCTTTTTAAGGCATTCTTCTACTCATTGCCTTTCTGAGCCTCTTTTGCCATTTGCGTAAGTCTATTTTTGGTGTGTTATTTTCTTCAGTCAGTTTGTTGACTCTCATTTCATAATTTTCTTGCATTGTTCTCATTAGAGTAAATCTCTTGAAGAAGGCAGATTTGGAAATAAAGTATTTTTAAGGATTTTTAAATGTAGCTAAAAATGAATGATTTACAAAGTTAAAGTTCATACCTTTCAGTTATTTAGCCAACTGTTAACTAAAACAGTCCATTTTACAATGATTTGGGTTGTATTTTTCCATTCAGTTCAAGATACATTTCATTCAGTCATTTCAGTAATGTCTGGCTCTTTCTGACCATGTATGGGGATTTCTTGGCAATGATGCTAGAGTGTTTGTAATTTCCTTCTCCAGCTCATTTAATGAATAAGAAAACTGAGGAAAAGAGAGTTAAGTAACTTGCCCAGAATCACATAGCTAGTAAGTGTCTGAAGCCAGATCTGAATTCAGGAAGTTGAGTCTTCTTGAATCTATGACCAGCATTCTATCCACTGTGCCAGCTAGCTGCCCCAAAGCATTCATGGTTTATGATTTGCCAGGCATTGTGCCAAATTCTCTAACTCAGTGACCTCATAGGAGTTTTCACCCATGTTTACTCAAAAGATTTAGTATGTGGAAACCAACAGACCAAGATCCGTGCATTAGAAAATCAGCCACTATGGGAAAACTGATAAAGAATAATCTGTCCAATTAGTTTGGTATTTGTAAGCAGGTGACTATGCTATAGGAACATGGCAATAATTTTCCAATTATAAAGGCATAAGCAGTCATAGTATACAGGAAACAAGCATATTGTGTTATTTTATATTACTATGTTATTAATTTATATATTATATTGTTATGTTATGTTATTATTATATTATATTATAACAAGCATATTATGTTATATTATGGCATACAATGGGGTTAAGAATAACTTACATTTAGGGGGCGGCTAGATGGTGCAGTGAGTAGAGTGTTGGCCCTGGAGACAGAAGGACCTGAGTTCGGATCTGGCCTCAAACACTTAAGGCACACAAACAAAAACCTAGCCTTGGGCAAGTTACTTAACCCCAATTACCCTCCAAAAAGCAAAAAAAAAAAAAAAAAAAAAAGAATAACTTACATTTGAATAACACTTCAGGATTTGCTATAACATCTCCTTACAGCCATCCTAGAAAGAGGAAACACAAATAGTATTCCTCTTTTCCAGAGCCTCAACAGAATTAGGAAGCTCACCTACAGAGATGCTAATGATAAGTAGACAGCTGTAGACTAAAGTATCACTTTCCTATCTTAGGGTTCAAAGTACTTCCTAGAGGACAGAGTCTAAATGGTGGAGAAAAATAGGGATTCACTTGAGCTTTCCCCAAAACCCATTTGAATAACTTTAATGCCTCAACAAATTTCTAAAATAGTAGAACTCACAAAAAGATGAGATTAAATAATTTTCCATCCCAAGACAACTTAGGAGGTCAGCAGGAGTGCAGAACAGTTTAGGCTGCCCCCTAGAAAACTGGGATTATGCCTTGGAGGGGACTGAATGAGTTGCAGCATTGGCAGATTCTGGACCTTTCAGGCCACAGATTGTAAAGGGGACAGACAACTTGTCAAAAGGAGTGTGCAGGGATTCTTTTGCTAGCACTAGAGGCAGAACTCTCTTACATCGGCAATACTTAGATCTGGGTCACAGTCTTTCTTCTCAGTCCCAGGACAAGGAGAAGCAATAGCATACCAGAGCTTGTGGCATCAGGGGAGCTGGGATCAGCAGGTCACATTTCCAGGATATAAAAGAGTATTTGTGGTCATTTGTAGATAAGAGCACAGGCCAGGAGATTAGTCAACACACCTCTCCCTAGATCATAACATCTTGAAAGAAACAAAAACTTACAGGTCTACAGAATTTTTCACTGAAAACAACTGTACAAAAAAACCCTGAAACTTAAGACAGTGCCCCCTCCATTCTAGAAGCAGAGCACCACTTTACATTGAGTTAAAAGTCAAGAAATAGCTTGGGAAAATGAGCAAAGAGCAGAAAGAGATCCTGACTGACTTCAGAAAGTTACTATGGTGACAGGGAATATCAAAACACAAACTCAAAGGACAACAAGGTAAAAAATGTGATAACAAAAGCCTCAAAGAAAAATGTGAATTGGTCTCGGGCCATGGAAGAGGTTGAAAATAGTTTTTTTTTAAAAATCAAGTAAGAGAGGTAAAGGAAAAAATGGGAAGAGAAAAAGAGAGTGATGCAGGAAAAACACACACATACACACACACACACACACACACACACACACACACACACAAAGCATCAATAACTTGGTAAAAGGAGGGACAAAAATTACTGAAGAAAATAAAAACTTAAAAAATAGAATGGGGGAAAGTCAGGATGGCTGAAAAAGGCAGGGACTTGGCTCGATCTCTCCCCAAAACTCCTCTTAATGTCTTTAAATAATGTCCTAAATAAAGTCTTGAGTGGCAGAACTCACAAAAGGATAGGGTGAAACTTTCCTAGACCAAGACAACTTAGAACATTTGCAGGAAAATTCTGTTTCAATGGAATGAGAGTGGAGCCTAGTTAAGTGCAGAGCACCAGCACAGACTGGACCCTAGCAAAACAGGAACAGGCGATGGGAGCAACTGAATCAGTAGCAGCAAAAGCTGTTCCCCAAGCTCTCAGGCAACCAGCAGTAAGGGGGTTGAAAGCTGGTCAGCAGGAGAATACAAATAAATTTAAGAGCTGGTTTTATGAAAAAAATTGGATAGATAAATCTTTTATTAATTTTTTAAGAGAGAAAATTTAATATAAAAAATACGAAGGATGAGTCTGTATCTGCTTGCAAAAAGGAGGAAGACATGACGCTGTTCAAGCAGGTGCGTGCCAACGTGGGGAAGCTGCTCAAAGGCATCGACAGGTACAATCCTAAGAACCTGGCCACCCTAGAGCAGTATGTAGAGACACAGGCCAAGGAGAACGCATATGACTTGGAAGCCAACTTGGCTGTGCTTAAGCTATACCAGTTCAACCCGGCCTTCTTTCAGACCACAGTGACAGCCCAGATTCTGAAGAAGGCCCTCACCAATCTCCCCCACACAGACTTCACTTTGTGCAAGTGCATGATTGACCAAGCTCATCAAGAAGAGCAACCCATCAGGCAGATTCTGTACTTGGGAGACCTGCTGGAGACCTGTCATTTCCAAGCTTTCTGGCATGCCCTAGATGAGAACATGGATCTCCTTCTACTTAATAGCATCACAGGCTTTGAAGACTCTGTCCAAAAAGTTATCTGCCATGTTGTGGGCATCACATATCAACATATTGACCACTGGCTGCTGGCTGAGATGTTGGGATATCTGTCAGACAACCAGCTGAAAGTATGGATGAGCAAGTATGGCTGGAGCTCCAATGAGGCAGGGCAGGTCTTCATTTGCAGCCAAGAAGAGAGTATCAAGCCCAAGAACATTGTGGAAAAGATAGACTTTGAGAGTGTTTCTAGCATCATGGCCTCCTCCCAGTAACTCCTGCCCCATGTCTCCTGTTTGCTGCCTTCTGTTTCCCCTTACATACAGCCTGCTTAAATAAAAGCCCTTTACTTCCTGAAAAAAAAAATACAAAGGGTGAATTCACTACCACTGAAGAGTGGTGAATTTAAATTTAAATTAAAGAAATAATTAGGTGTTACTTTGCCAAACTGTGTGCCATATATCTGACAATATAAGTTAAATGGATGGATATTTATGAAACTATAATATATATATATATATATATATATATACACATACATATATATAATAGCATATACAAAATATAAATAATCCACATATATGTAAATTGACCTAATAGAAGTGGAAATAAAATACTTAAATAATCCTATTTCAGAAAAAGAAATTGAACAAGCCATCAAGGAACTCCCCTAAGAAAAAATCTCCAGTGATAAGTGGATTTACATTTCAATTCTACCAGACATTTAAAGAATAAGTAATTCCAATATTATATAAGCTATTTGGGGAAAAATAGCCAAAGGAAAAATATTAGCAAAGAGATTATAGTAGTTTTATCATTAGGAAAATATACCATGATCAGGGGGATTTATATCAGGAACACAGAGCTGGTAAAATACTAGGAAAATTATCAGCAGGATTGATCATATAAATAACAAAACTAACAAAAATCAAATGATTGCCTCAATAGATGCAATAAAATAGCTTTAGAAAAAATATAGCATCCATTACTATTAAAAATACCAGAGAGCACAGGAATAAAGGGAGTTTTCCTTAAAATAATGAACAGTATGTTAAAAAAAAAAAACTATTACTGAACATTATATATAATGGCAATAACAAACTAGAAGCATTCCCAATAAGATCAGGGATGAAACAAGGATACTCATTATCGCCACTGTTACTCAATATTTTTTTTTTTGCTTTTTGGAGGGCAATTGGGGTTAAGTAACTTGCCCAAGGTCACATGGCTAGGTTTTTTTTGTTTGTTTGTTTGTTTGTGTGTATTAAGTGTATGAGGCCGGATCTGAACTCAGGTACTTCCAACTGCAGCGCCAGCACTCTACTCACTGAGCCACCTAGCCACCCCTCACTGTTACTCAATAGTGTACTAGAAATGTTAGCATTAGCAAAAAGAGAAATAAAATAAATTGAAGGAATTAGAAGAAATAATGAGGAAACAAAGTTATCACTCTTTGTAGCTGATATGATGGTATACTCGGAGAATCTTAGAGAATCAGCTAAAAGACTACTTGAAACAATTAACAGTTTTAGTGAAGTTGCAGAATATGAAATGAAATCACACTAATCATCAGAATTTCTGTATATTACCAACAAAACCTAGCAGGGAGGGAAAGAAAGAGAAATTTCATTTAAAATAACTGTAGACAATATAAAATATTTGGGAATCTACCTGCCAAAACAAACCCAGGAACACAATTAGTGAACATTTTTGCACAATTAAAGTCACATCTAAACAATTAGGAAAATAGAGTAGATAGGTAAAAAATGACAACTCTACTTAAATTAATGTACTTATTTAATTTACTTTTTCAGGACCATATCAACCAAATTACCAAAAATCATTTTATAGAGCTAGAAAAAAATAAGAACACAATTTATCTGGAAGAAGAAAAGTTCCAGAATACAACGGGGATTCATTAAAAGAAATTCAAGGGAAGGCAGCTTAGCCATAGTAGGTGTAAAGCCAAGCACAATTAGGTTTCCAGAAGATTGCTGCTGTGAACACCTTTCATGGTTCTGATTACACATTATTGTGAACTCTCTATTGATTCAGCACTAAATTAAAGCAAAGTAAGGCAAAACATTCACAGAAAACAAAGTATAGCAATCAGAATGTTTTAACTTCACAAATTATTGCTAAAATGGCCACATACTTTTCAACAAAGTGGTCACATAGTTTAAAGCAATTGCCTTTCAAAAAGAAAAAAAAAGCCCAGATGGAAAAGGAATTTTAAAAACTCACTGAAGAGAATAATCCCTTCAAAATTAGATTGGAGAAAATGGAAGATAATGATGTTATAAGAAATCAAGATATTATAAATCAGATCCAAACAAATGAAAAAACAGAAGGCACTGTGGAATATCTCACTGGAAATACAACTGAACTGGAAACTATATCAAAGAGAAATGATTTAAAAATTATTTGACTACATGAAAGCAATTATCAAAAAAGAGTCTATAAATCATCCTTCAAGAAATTCTTACAGAAAATTGTCCTGATATTTTAGAACCACAAGGCAAAATAGATATTTTAAAAATTCACTCTATCTCATGTGGAAGAAGCAAGGGGAAGAGGCTGCAAGGGAGGGGAAGAATAGGAAGGCAAAAAGGCAAAACCACATTCTTATTGAATTTGGTTCAGGGAGAGAATGACATACATACTAAAAGGGATATCTCAACCTGCAGCAGAATAGGGGGAAGGGGGATGAGAGGAGGGATGATGGATGGGAGGGCATCCTTGGTGGGGAGGGCACTATAGAAGAGGGATAGGATCAAGTAGGGAATGGACCAGGTGGGGGGTGGGATGAGTGGGAGGGAATTATGAGCAGCCTTGTACAATATATCTACTACGGTAATGTTTTGCATAGCTAGACATGTACAACATATACTGAATTACTTATCTTCCCAGAGGGAATGGGTGACAAGGGAGGAAGGGGATGGATCTGAAATTCGAGGTCTTAAAATTAAATGTTTCAAATATATATAAATACTATTATTAATACTCTTTTGCTTATAATTGGGAGATAAGATGTGCAGGCATTGGAACACAGAGATTCACCTTCCTCTAATGGAAAAGTTGAAGGGGGTATGGGAGAAGATAGGGGAGAGAGCAGGATGGAGGAAGTGATATCTTGTGGGACTGCTATTCTGGGAGAGTGGGTAGGGGAAAAACAGGGGGTGGGGAATAATTGTAACTCAAAATCTGGTGGAAATAAATGATATAAAACAGAAATTAATAAAGCATTTGTTTAAAAAAAATTCACTGATCATCTCCTGAAAAAGACCCAAAAGAAAACTCCTACGAATATCATAACCAAAAATGCAAGTTCCTACATCAAGGAGAAAAGGTTATAATTGTCAGGAAAATATTATTTGAGTATTGTGGAAACACAATCAGGATAACACACAAGATCTACCAGCTTCTACCCTAAGGGATATAGGGGCTTGACATATGATATTCTGGAGATCCATGTAGCTAGGATTAAAGCCAAAAATTACCTACCCAATAAAACTGAGTATAATGCTTCAGAGGATAATATGGACATTCAATGAAATAGAGGACTTCATGCATTCTTGATGTAAAGCCAGAACTGAACAAATAATTTGCCTTTCAAATACAAGAATCAAAAGAAGCATGAGAAGGTAAACAAGAAAAAGAAATCATAAGGAACTTATTAAAGTTGAACTATTTAAATTCCTATATGGATACTTATTTTTTGTACTTCTAAGGTAGTTTGTGTTCCATATTTTGCTGTCATATAGCAACACTGGCAAGATGTTACTACTGAAATGATGGGCCTCTGTTTTCATGAGAAGCTTTGTGTCAGTAAAGGAGCTCTGTGTCAATAAAGGAGCTTTTAATTTCTTGGAAGCAATCCAGTCTACTACCCTCCCTCTATTCCACTCTGGGACAGACTCAGTTTATCCACACTGTCTATACCAGATACACATATGTTAGGCAAGTTCTATAGAGTGTCCTTTCAGATACAGAGGTATGGGCAATAGAAATTTTTCATCCACTTGATATTTTTTATATGGGTAGACAAACTCCTTTGAGTGATTATAGATTTTTCCAGGAGTCTCTGCAATGTTCTGATGCTTAATACAATCAGCACACTTTCATTCCCAAAGCAGATCATTGGGAGGACTTCATTAATCATTTGGAATCCCTTTCCAATCTGGTATGTGAGTTGTATTTCCTTCATCACAGCAGTAGATACTTTTGACAAGCATATATCTTCCTATCTTATGCCTCATCTGATGTTTGCATCAGAGGGCTACTGAACAACATTATTTCTGTTTTGTTATCTTCCAAGGGACCTTAAATGATTTTGACACATGACTAGAAGACATCTTGCAAAAGAGATTTTAAGAGGGTGTTTTTTTTTTTTCACCAAATCAAACGAGGTTGGTTTTTTTTGTTTGTTTTTGGTTTTTTTTTGGTAATAAAAAATGAGGAGAAGAAGATCTTATATTTTTCACATCTTTTAGTCAACTGTGAAATGGTAATAATGTGCTTCCCTGTTCAAAGTCACTTGTGAATATCCACTTGTTGCCTAATAATATCCTTATCAATAACATCTTTGTGTACAGAAGACTCATAAAATTTTGTATAGATGAGAGAGAAGGTATACCATTTGATAGCTACTGATTTTCTCTTGGTTGTCTTGGCGGGGGAAGGGAGCATTATTTTCCCCTCCTTTAGATACTTTCCTTATTGATCCTGCAATACTCTTAACCATGGTGTCACCTTCAGTATGGATATCCTCTACATATGTTTGGTCCAATCTCAGTGCTTTTGTATCTTTGTTCTTTTTAGTGCCATTTCTCTCTTCTATAAAAGCACAATTATGACTATGGTGTTAGATCCAAATGTGGTGGTTACACTATTCTTGATGAGCAAAATAGTTTCTTAATTCATTTTTATATAAATCTTGTCATTTTTTTTCTCTTTGTAGTCCTCCTACATATATCCTTGAATGACCTTGGGATGAGTTTGCAAAGTTGGATCATTAGTACTTAGTACTTAGGTTGGTGCTTGGAAAACTGGCTTTGTCTGTTATTATTGTCATAGATGAAGCTTTTTAGCATCACTGAACCTCCCAGAGCTGGAACCTTAATACCACAAAAGACACAAGTATAGGACATAACACATGCTCAATGCTCTTATTGGTTGCAATTTTCTGAATGCTGATAACATCATCCAGAGTATTAGCTAACTCCCTATCACTATTACATCAAATTTTATCAAATCTGTTAAGAATTCCATTCATGTCTTTGCCCAATTCACTGACAAAATTGCTAAATAGCACAGAGTCAAGTACAGATCCATGAAGGAGTCCAATGGATGCTTTCTTCCAAGGCATTTTTGAACCACTAATGACTACTCTGGATCTGGCTATTTAAACAATTCAGAATCCACCTAATTATGCCATTGTTTAATCTACAGCTCTCTATATCTTCTACATAAGTTTTAGGGATTTTAATAAATGCTTTGCTAAAAGATTTTTACACACGAATTATTGTACAGTTGTTTCCATAATCCTATAATTTTCTAGTTAGTTTATAAAGTCATGTATAGCACTGTAAATATTAATTTGTATCTTACAAGATTTTTTCCTATTCATCAGTCTGACATCAGACTGGGGAAGGGACTTTTTATTTGAGAAAGTTGCTAGGCAATCTAGTGAAAAATAGGATTAGATCAGCATCTTAATCCACATCCCACAATAAATTCCAAATGGATAAATGACTAAATATAAAAATTCAAATCACAAAGAAAGTAGGATAGAAGTTATAGATTCTGACACTACAAATGGTGAAAAATGTGCTATCAGAAACAGACTAGATCAAAAAAGACAAAATATATAATCTTGGGGGTGGAGGCAAGATGGTGGTGTAAAAGTAGTAAATTCTTTTAACTCCCCCCCAAAACCACTTCAAATGCCTATAATATATGGCTCTAGAAAAATTTTAGTGCTACAGAACCCACAAAGTGACAGAGAGAAACAAATTTCCTGCTGAGTCAGCCTGGCAGGCCTTCAGGAAGTGTCCATAGCAGCCCACTGGGAGCAGAGCACAGTCCCACATGACCCACACAGTTTTGGCCTTAGGGAGGCCCTGATTAGCAGCTGCAGAAGACTTCATGAGAGTGAATCACCAGCAACTGTGACAGTTTCCAGACTCTTCAACCCATAAAGACCAAAGAGCAAGTAAAAGTTTAGTCAGGAGCTCTGTTTGAAAAGAAGGGCATGGTCAGGCCCCTACCCCTGGTGAAAGAGGTGGCAGTTATAAAGGCTGCACCTGCTTACTTGGTGTGGCTGCCTCCAGAGCTCCTGGCCTGCAGATTGTAGGGGAACCAAATGACCATTCAGAGGGAAATTGCTTTTGCTTTAACTTGCTTGGATGTGGATTGCTGTCTTGGGTGGAGGTCCTGGGATGTGTGGCCAGTGGGCCAGAGTTTGTGACTGCTGTAGAGAGGGCACCCTCCTAATAGCTCAAGCAGCTGCAAAATCCTCAGCAATTTAGGGCAAAGCTCTCCTCTCTGGAAGCAGAGTTCTACTCTAAACAATGAGCTCAAAAATCAAGTAATTACCTGACAACATGAGCAAGTAGAGGAAGCAAAGCAAGCAGAGTAATCAAAACTTAGATTCCTTTTTTGGGACAAAAAGGCTTAAAGCATGGTTTAATCCTTTAGACCAAAAATGGATAATCAACAAAATGGAGGGCTTTTAAGCATTATTAATGAAAAGACAAAAGCTGAATAGAAAATTTGATTTTCAAATACAATACTCAAAAGAAACATAATAAATTAAAAATGAAAGAGAAATCATAAGTAACTTAATAAGGTTAAACACTTTATATTCCTACATAGGAAGATGATACTTGCAACTCATAACAAATTTCTCATTATTAGGGCAGTTAGAAGGAACATATATAGACAGAGGGCATAGATGTGAGTTGAATATGATGAGACGATATATAAAATAAAAATTAAAGTTAAAGAGTGAGAAAGAGGAATGAACTGGGAGAAACAGAAAGGGAGATGTAGAATGGGGTAAATTATCTCACATATTTAAGAAAGAGCTTTTACGATAGAGAGGAGGATGGGGAAGGTAGCAAGCAACGTTTGAGCCCTACTCTCATAGGAATTGTGTCAAAGGGGATGGAGTATAGGGAGAGAGAGAATTTGCAACTCAATTAAAAAATGTTGAAAATAGTTTTTTTTTTACATATAATTGGGGAAAATAAAATAATTAATATGAAAATATTTTTAAAAACAGAATTGGTTGAATGGTAAAAAAAGCCTCAGAAACTCAATTGAGAGAACAATTCCTTGAAAAGCAGGATTAATCAAACTTAAAAAAAAAAAGATCCATAAAAAACACTTAAGAGACCTCCTTAAAAAGTAGAATTGGACAAAAGGAAAGGAGTTACAAAAGAAAATAATTGCTTAAAAATTAGATTCAGGCAAGTGGAAGGTCATGACTTTAATACACGTTAAGAAACAATAAATTTTTTTTAAAAGTAGGAGAAAATGTAAAATATCTCATTGGAAAAACAACTGGCCTGGAAAATAGACCCAAGAGAGATAACTTTAAAACTATTGGACTACTCAAAAGCCCTGATTCAAAAAAAGTCTAGACATCATCTTTTAAGAAGTTATCTAAGGAGAGGCAGAGCCAAGATGGTGGAGTAGAAACAGCACCTCCAATGCTCTCTCCCCTCAGATTACCTCCAAACTATGTAAAAGGGACTCTGAACAACTTCTGGAGTCCCAGCACCCAAAGGACAATACTTAGAAGCTAACCTCCCACTGAGAAAGCCCAGCAGCCCTGCAGGAAGGGCCAGTGCAGCGCAGTGTGCAGCAGAGAGCTTAGCCCAGGTCCCGTGGTTTTATCCCCAGGGCAGCCAGGCCAATAGCCGGCTGGAGGGACCCCAGAACACCACCAGCTGTGGCGATTATAGAATGGTCAACACAGACATGCCTAGGACAAAGTGAGAGGTTAGTGCCCTATGGACTTTAGGACCAGTATTTGGGGAACGCATCGGCTTCCTCCCCTGGGGGCTAGAAGCCACAGAGGAGACATGCCATTCTGCAGTTTTCAGTGGCAGCTCCAGCTCCTGGCCTGCAAATTGTAGGGAGATCCAGAAATCAGTCTCAGGGAGTAATCGCTCTTGCTTTAACCTCCCTAGATCTGGATTGTGGTCTGAGGAGGAGGTTGTGGAGCGGGTTTCCAGCCTGCCAGAAACAGAAGTTGCCCCCCCGCCAAACGTTCGGGAAGAAGCTCCCCTGTCTGGTAGCAGAGTTCTGCTGTGGCAACAAGCCCAAAAGTCAAGTAATTAAGTGGCAACCTGCCAAGGCAAAGGAAACAAATTAAACAGAAAAATGAAACATTAGACTCCTATTTTGGGGGCAAAGAGGATCGAAGCACGGAACCATCAGAGGATTGTGAGGTCAGAAATCCTGCTCCAAAAGCCCCAGGGGAAAACATGAGCGGGTTGCAGGCCATAGAGGACCTTAAGAAGGACTTTAAAAATCAAATAAGAGAAGTGGAGGAAAAATCGGGAAGAGAAATGAGAAGAATGCAGGAAAAATATGATATGAGGGTCAACAGCCTGACTGAGGAAAACAACACCTTAAAAATAGACTAACTCAAATGGCAAAGGAGGCCCAAAAGGGCAATGAAGAGAAGAATGCCTTAAAAAGTCGAATTTGCCAGATGGAAAAAGAATCTCAAAAGCTCACTGAGGAGATTCATTCCTTCAGAGTTAGACTGGAGCAAATGGAAGCTAATGACTTTATGAGAAATCAAGATGCCGTTAAGCAGATCCAAACAAATGAAAGAATAGAAGGCAATGTGAAATATCTCATGGAAAAAACCACTGACCTGGAAAATAGATCCAGGAGAGATAATTTAAAAATTATTGGACAACCTGAAAGCCATGATCAAAGAAATAACCTAGAAATCACCCTTCAAGAAATTCTCAAGGAAAATTGCCCTCATGGAAAATTGCCGTTTTAGACTCAGAGGGCAAATTAGAGGTTGAATAAATCCACCAATCACCTCTTGAAAAAGATCCCAAAAAGAAAACTCCCAGGAATATTATAGCCAGGTTCCAGAATCCCCAGATCAAGGAGAAAATACTACAAGCAGCCCGGAAGAAACAATTTCAGTATTGTGGAAACACAATCAGAATAGCCCAGGACTGGGCAGCTTCTACACTGAGGGATCGATGGGCATGGAATATGATATTCCAGAGGGCAAAAGAGCTGCAACTTTACGCAAGGGTCACCTACCCAGCAACACTGAGCAACCAACCCAGAAACATTTTGTTTCAGGGGAAAACATGGTCATTCAATGGAATAGAGGACTTTCAAGCACTCTTGAGGAAAAAAAAAGAGTTGAATAAAAAATTTGACATCCAGACCCAAGAAGAAAGAGATTCCTGAGAAGGTAATCAGGGAAAAGAAATCAATAGGAACTTCTCAAATTTAACCTATCTACATTCCTACATGGAAACACAATAACTGTGACTGATGAAACTTTTCTCAGTATGAAAATAGTGGAAGAAGGGTATATGGTCACATGAATACATATGTGAATGTGTGTATATATGTTTACAATTATACATTGAGAGAGGGCATAGGTTGAATTTGTTGGGAAGGGATGATACATAAGGGGTGAAATTATGAGGTGAGAGAGGAAAGTGGCAAGAGAAGATGGGGAGAGACAGGGTAGGCTAAACTATCTCATGTAGAAGAAGCAAGGGGAAGTGGCTGTAGAGGAGGGGAAGAATAGGAAGGCAAAAAGGCAAAGCCACATTCTCATTGAATTTGGTTCAGGGAGAGAATGACATACATACTAAATGGGATATCTCAACCTGCAGCAGAATAGGGGAAGGGGGATGAGAGGAGGGATGATGGATGGGAGGGCATTCTTGGGGGGAAGAGAGGTTGGAAGTACCCACTATAAAAGAGGGACAGGATCATGTAGGGAATGGACCAGGTGGGGGGTGGGATGAGTGGGAGGGAATTATAAGCAGCCTTGTAAAATATATCTACTATGGTAATATTTTGCATAGCTATACATGTACAACACCTACTGAATTACTTATCTTCCCAGAGGAAATGGGTGACAGGGGAGGAAGGGAATGGATCTGAAATTCGAGGTCTTAAAATTAAATGTTTCAAATATAAATAAACACTATTATTAATACTGTTTTGCATGTAATTGGGAGATAAGATGTACAGGCATCGGGGCACAGAGATTTACCTTGCTCTAATGGAAAAGTCGAAGGGGGTAAGGGCAAAGATATGGGAGTGAGCAGGATGGAGGAAGCGATATCTTGTGGGACTGCTATTCTGGGAGGGTGGGTAGGGAAAAAACAGAGAAAAAATTGTAACTCAATATCTGGCAGAAATGAATGATGTAAAACAGGAGTTAATAAAGCATTTGCTTAAATTATAAAAAAGAAGTTATCTAGGAAAACTGACCTAATATTCTAGATCAGAAGGTGAAATAGAAATTTAAAGAATCCTCTCACCACCTTCTGAAATGGACCCCAAAATGAAAACTCTTAGAAATATTACAATGCAATTACAAAACTCCAAGGTCAAGATGAAAATATTGCAAGCAGCTAAAAAGAAATAATTCAGATATCATGGAGTCACACAGTCAAGATAACAAGATTTATCAGCTTCTATGTTAAAGGATCAGAGAACTTGGAATATGATATTCCAGAGGGCAAAGGAACTAAAATTACATACGGGAATCACCTCCCCATCAAAACTGAATATAGTCTTTCAGTGGGAAAAATGAACATTCAATGAAATGGAGTACTCTCAAACTATCTTGATAAAAAGTCAAGAATTGAATATAAAATTTAACTTTCAAATACAAGACTCAAGAAAAGCATTAAAAAAGTAATCAGGCAAAGGAAATCTTAATGGATTTGTTAATGTAAACTCTTTACATTCCCACATGGGAAGATGCTATTTGGAACTCAAAAGAACTTTTGCATTATTAGGGTAGATAGAAGGAGTATACACACACACACACACACACACACACACACACACACACACACAGAAAGCACAAAAAAGAGGCATGAAAGAGCATTTTATAATGATGGGAAAGATGGGAGAGTATGGGAGGTCAGGTATGTGAACCTTACTCTCATCCAAATAGTCTCAAAGAGGGAATAGCATATGAGCTTAGTTGGTTATAATAATCTATTCTACCCTACAGGAAAATAGGAGATGAAGAGTATAACAGAAAGGGGGTCATTAACAGAATGGAGGATGAATTGGGGGAGGTAAAAGTAAAAATGAAATCACTATTAAGGAGGAAAATAGAGAAAAAGTAGAACAAAGAGAGGGGAAATGGGATGGGGGGAAATACATAATCATCAGTCTTAATTGTTTACAAAAATTTTCTCTGATGAAGATCTCATTTCTCAAATATATAGAGAATTTAATCAAATTCATAGAAATAAGAGTCATTCCTCAATTGATAAATGGTCAAATGATATGGACAGTCAGTTTTCAGATAAAGTAATGAAAGCTTTATCTAGTCATGTAAAAATGTTCTAAATCATAATTAATTACAGAAATACAAATTAAAACACCTGTGACCTACCACCCCATACCTATCAGATTTACTATTATGAAAGAAAAGGGAAATGATAAATTTTGGAGGAGATGTGGGGAAAGTCAGACACTAATGCACTCTCAGTGAAGTGTTACACTCATTCAACCATTCTGGAGAGCAATGTGTAACTATCAAAAAAGGGCTATATAAGTTTCCACACCCTTTGACCAAACAATACTGAGACGAGGTCTGTATCCAAGAGAAAGAGAGAGAGAGAGAGAGAGAGAGAGAGAGAGAGAGAGAGAGAGAGAGAGAGAGAGAGACAGAGAGAGAGAGACAGAGAGACAGAGAGACAGAGAGACAGAGAGACAGAGACAGAGAGACAGAGACAGAGACAAACAGAGAGATGGAGACAGACAGAGAGAAAGAGGCAGGACAGAGACAGAGAGAGACAGAGGATCTATATGTTCAAAAATATTTGTAGCAGCTCATTTACTGATGGCAAAGAATAAGAAATTGAGGAGAAGCCCATTGATTGGCGAATGGTTGAACAAGCTGTTGTATATGATTGGGATGGAATACTATTAAGCTATAAGAAATGCTAAGCTGGATGCTCTCAGAAAAACCTGGAAAACTTCAAAGAATGGATGCAAAGTGAAATGAGCAAAGCCACTTGAACACTGTATGCAGTACAACAATATTGTATAGTGATCAACTACAAATGACGTTGCTATTTTCAACAATATAGTGACCAAAGGCAATACTAAAGGATGTATGATGGAAAATGCTATGCATCTCTAAAGGAAAAGCTAACAGAGTCTAACTGAATATTAAAGCATACTTTTTGTCTACTTTATTTTTCTTTTTTTGTTTGTTTGTGTTTTCTTTCCCAACATAACTAACACGGAAATGTGTTTTGCATGACTACACATATATAACATTTCAAATTGCTTACCTTCTCAAAGATGGGGGAATAGTGGAGGGAAGGGGAGAATTTGGAATTCAATTTTTTTCCGAATGAATGTTAAAATTGTTTTTAGAAATAAAACGGGAAAAATGTAATATTAAATCAATGGACTTTCCATTATTTTATATGACCTCATCATAGAGGACTCATTTGTAATTTTATACTGTGAATGACAGTACCTCCTTCTTGCTTCTTGTCCTATCAGTCATGAAATATTTTGTAGTTTCAGAAGGACTTTGTGGATTTGACTAATAGTAATTTTTATTTTTAGAAAATAGGGCCCCCAAAGAAGGTGAGATCAACAGTCCTCTAGCTAGCTAGTGGACAAAAGTGGCTTTTCTAAAACAGATAGGGAAACAGATTTTTAATTTAATAAAATAAAATCTAATTTTTTATATAAAAAGAAAACAATATACCCGGTCATTCTCCTTTTCTCAGTTGTCTTAATAAGCTGTTATTATGGTGAAATATAGACTGTCTAGTGGAGATTTATCAGAAAGTTCCAGTGTTATCTACCAATCATGAATGCAAGGTTTGGTAAGGACACTATTGCTGAGAAGAGGTAATAGAGCTAGAGCTCTTAGGGTTCTCCAAATGAAAACTGAAATAAAATAATTACAAAAATAAGAGTTAAGATTTTTCCAAAGGAAAATCAGATTTAGGACCACTTATCAATCAATAGTAGCCATTAGCCAATGGTGAGCAAACACAGAATTTTGGATGTGAAGAAATTTGATTGAATCTAATTGACTTTAAACTCTATAGAAGTACAATGGGAAGAAAATCACTCAGGTCAATCCACTGAAGAAACTAAAATAAAATCAAATTACTTTGATTCATTAAAGTTGCTGCACTTATTTAATTTTAACAAATTTCCTAATCTCAATCCAATTGCTTTGTACTATGATGATGCCAGCAACAAAATATCTACACAGATCCAATCACATTACCAGTTCACTCAAATGTAACTAATAGCTCTCTAGATTCACCACCTTCTTCCAAAAGTAAGTGGTAAAAATGATGGAGCACAAATAACCAACATTTTCTCAGTAGTTCTGCATTATGAATAATGACTACTTATAGAAGTTTTTTTCAGGAATTCTGCTGTCTTTTCTTTGACACTCAGGTATTATTATTATTATTATTTATTCAGTACTAATGATTAAATATCTGAGCCCATAGTGAGAGATCTTTTCCTGGTGTGATAATTTTCTTTGCACATAGAAATAGACAGGACCTCAAAAGTCACATATTCTGTGCCATGTTCCAATAAGAATTGCTTCTAAATAATCTGCCAATAAGATACCATTCCAGTCATAGAACAGAAAAATCTTCAGGTAGTCAGCAGAACGGGATGTTGCATTCGAAGTAAGATGACCTGAGTTTCAATTGCAGCTTAGCCAGTAAAGTGATTTCAAGATCACTTAGCACAGCATGACTTTTGGTCACAATTTCCTCATTTGTAGAATAAGGGTACTGTACTAGATTCCCTTAAAGTTCTATATTTTAGCCTCCATGAAGGAAGTCTCACTTCTTCCTAATACATTCCATACCACTTTGAGTGAATTTTAATTGCTAGGAAATTTTCTTTATACTGAGGTAAATATGAATTTCTGTAACTTTCATACTGACATTATTTCTGATATTTGAGGGCATGTAGAAGAGGTCTAATAATTTTTAAACATGTTAGTTCATCAACCAATTAAATACATCTGTCAAGGTACCCCTAGATTTTTTAGGTTCTAGGACTATTGTTCCTAGATGCTTCAATAGAGGGATCTATAGGAGGGTTTCTGGTTCCCAGGCCATCTTGTTCACTGTCTTTTGATCTAGCTTACAATGCTAATTCTCATTATTTAATAAATACCAGGAAGAAAAATCCATGGGTTTGCTTTTATGAATCAGCTTTTTTGATCATATGTGCATAAATATAAGGACAGGTCTCTCCTCTTTATCCCCACATTTTCCAGGTGTCTTAACAAATAGTTTTAGTATAACTCCTGAAGATAGATGAAGTCCTCAATATTAGCATCTATTAGCAACATCATTCTGGTCATTTTAGTGATGGACTCAAATTTCTCATCTCTAAAATTTAGATAATAGTATTTGTAATAGAGGCAGTCTGATGATGTAATGAACAGAACTCTGAACCGCAATTTGGGAAGACCTGAGTTCAATTCCAGCCTCAGTCATTAGAAGCTTTATGACTATAAAAAAATCATTTAAACTCTACATGTAAACTGGAGATAATAAGAGCACTTACTTCCAATGGTTGTTGTGAGGACCAAATGAGATAGAATTTATGAAGTGCTACTATTATATATTATTATATACTATATATATATATATACATATATATATTATGAAGTGCTGCTAATACATCATTAATATTAATATTGTTAAATAACTACCTACCCACATAGTATTAGTGGTGAAGAGTTCTATAAAACTTAAGTATTAATATTTGTGAACTATTGTTATCATTTGCTACATAAATATATCTCTTATGAGAGAGAAAGTGACATCATGGATGGAAGGCTAATTTGGAATCGGGAAATATTCTTTTCAAGTTCCATCTCTTAAAGAGATAGATAATATCTGTGAGACCATAGATTAAGAGCTCAACTTCTCAGTGCCCCCCAGACAACACTACTGCACTTCAATAAGAGATGATTAGCTAAGCTGCATAGGGGAAGAGACTTTTCACAATGGGAATGCCTTATGATGACAATAATTATAGTTAACATTTACATAATGGTTCAAGGTTTGCAAAGCACTTTCTATACTGGATGAAATTAAATTAAAATGCACTAAGAGTTTTGGGACAACAAGCAAATTATGTAATTTCATCCTCTGAACAACCATTTTATAGATGAGCAAAATGAAGAATATGGAGGTTGAATGACTTGCCCAGTTCACTCAATTAGTAAATGTCTTAGGTATAATTCATACTCAGACTTTTTTGGCTCTAATTTTAGCACACTATTCACACCATATACCACAAAACTGAGAGGAGGGAAGGAGGGAAGAAGAGAGAGGCCCTAAGTATATTAGCATACCAAAAGACAAGATAAAAAAAAAAAAACAATAAATCTAGTCCACTGAATTAGACTTAGTCCAGCTACGAGTTTTAATATATAGACATTCTTATTGTCCCCATTTCCCCTCCCTTACCTTTCCCCATAGTTCCATTTATATGTTTGCAAAGGCTTTTGTTTAGGGAACATTACCTTTTCTTTAAGGCAATTAGCAAGGCCAAGATAATTACTTCTTTTGGCAGGGATAGAGAATTATTGATTTGATCACTCTATAATTTTGGTCTCGGCACCATTTTAAAAATGAGACTTTGCTCAGCCCCTCTGCACAGTCAATGAATGTAAATGATCTCCAGTGCTTAAGCAGCTCTCATCGTATGGAAGGGGTTTGTTTACCTAGAGGATTGTCTACAGATCATGAAATTTGGACTCTTTATTTGAATAGGTAATGGGAAAGGAAATTCTCTGACAGAAAATCAGTATTTAAATCATTTAATGTAGGAAATACTATAGTTTGGTTTTTTGTTGTTTTTTTTTTTCTTTTTACATCAATTGGAATGAGATGGTAAAATATAAATTGGTCAGGCATAATACCTTAAAATTATTTTAAAGCAAATTATCCTAACTATAAATTTATACTCAGTATTTTCCCAGTCCTAACTATTATCCTTCAAAAATTATACTGGATAAAGGTCCATAGGAAAGATCTGTTGCACCTGGGTGACAGTGGACAACAGTCCAGCACAAGCTGCACCAGCACTACCACACCCCAAGCAAAATAGGATCAAACCTTGTAAAAATGATGGGATTTGAAGATCTTCCATATCCCTTGAACTTGTTGTTATAGCAGAAAGAGGTGGGCAGGAGGAAACCAGAGCCAAGCTGGAGCAAGTGGGATGACTGGAAGCAGTGGTGGCAGTGGCAGTGGTGCGAACTTTTTTTGAACCAGCCAGAATTTCTGCTAAGGACTCCTGCTGAGGACTGCCAGGAACAGGAACTGTGGGGGGCTGGAGCTGCTGGGAGAAAACTGCATGGACACTGAGCAGTTGCCATGAGTGAGGAGATGAAGATCTTTGCCTGAGGTAGCCTGTTCTGTTTTGAAGGCTTGAAAATGTGGGTGTTTAGATCATTAACTACATGTGCCAACTCCAAAACTACTGTGATGGCTTTGACTTTCTGGTTTTGGGACTCAGTTTTCTGGTATTTGAATAAATGTTCTAGCTTTGTCCCCCATGTAGAAAGCCTGATATATTAGGTGATTAATAACAATATTAGCATATTTATAGTTACTGTAGGCATTGTGAATACTGCATTGTTTATACAGAACTTGAGAGTCACTAAATCAGCAACAGCAGCGGCTGCTTCTGGAGCTCTCAAACCATAGATGGTAAGATGACTGTACAACTATTCAGACAGAGATTTTAGGGGTCTTATTTCTAGCACTGAGGTGAGACTCTGCTGCTTTGCACATACTCATTTCTGAGTCACCATTGTGGGTGGCAGTACCAGGACAACAAGGAGCACTAGCATAACAGAGCTTATAGCCACAGTACGGCAGGTAACCTTTTCACACTTACAGGGCTAAAAAGAGAGTGTTTGTGATCACTCATAGAACAGAGAATAGCCTGGGAGAATAGAAAACACCTCTCCTTAGGTCGTACCACCTTGGAAGAACTGCAAACACATAGGTAGCTAGAAGTATCTTTAAAAAAAAACACAGCTAAACAAAAATCCTGACGCTTAAGACATGGCACCCTCCACCCTGGAAGATGTCTTCTTTCACAAAGAATTAAAAGTCAAGTAATAGGCTGGAAAAATGAGCTAAGAAGAGAAACAATGTTAGACCCTAGAAAGTTACTATAGTAGCAAGGAAGATCAAAACACACACTAAGAAGAAGACAACAAAGTCAAAGCTCCTATATCAAAAGCCTCTAAGAAAAATATGAATTGGTATCAGACCAGGGAAGAACTCAAAAAGGATTTTGAAAATCAAGTAAGAGATAAGAAGGAAAAATGGGAAGATAAATGAGAGTAGTAAATGAAAATAATGAAAAACAAGTCAACAGCTTCACAAAGGAGTCACCAAAAATACTAAAGAAAATAATACCTTTAAAAAAAAAAGATAAGATATGGATGGGGGGGGGTAGCTAGGTGGTAGAGTGAATAGAGCACCTGGCCTGGAGTCAGGAGGACCTGAGTTCAAATCCAGCCTCAGATACTTGATATTGTATGACTTTGGGCAAGTCACTTAAGCCCAACTGCCCTCCAAAAAGCAAATAAACAAATAAACAAACAAACAAACAAATAAATAAGTGAATAAATAATAAAACAAAGCAAAATCAAAAGCAACAGATAAAGCCAAAGGGGGAAAAAAGGTACAAAAATTCTAAAAGAAGGATGCCTTAGGAAGAAAAACTGATCAAATAGAAAAGGAGACAAAAAAAAATCATCGAAAAGAAAATCTCCTTAAAAAGTAGAATTGGCCAAATTGAAAAAGAGGTTAAAAAAGGGCACTGAAGAAAATAATTCCTTAAAAATTAAAATGGAGAGGGCAGAGTCAAGATGTCAGAGTAGAAACACTACTCCCAAGGAGCTCCGGCCTGTACCATTTCAAAATTATGTAAAAGGGGAACTCTGAAAAACCTCTGTAGCTCCAGAAGCCACAAAATGACACAGAGAAGCTAACCTCCCGCTGAGGAAAGCCTAGAAGCCCATCAGGGTGCCACTAGAGCAGCACTATGGGAGCTGAGCCCAGGCCAGTCTGAGTCATGGTTTTAGCCTGAGGGCAGCCAGACTAGCAGCCAGCTGCGGGGACCCCAGAACACCAGGAACTGTGGTGTTTCCAGAATTGCCAACACATAGATGCCTAGGATAAAGTGAGAGGTCAGTGCCCTATGGACTTTGGGACTGTTTGAGAGAATGTGTGAGCTTCTTCCCCTAGGGGTGAGCAGCCACTGAGGAGATGGCACAGCTTGCACCACATTGCCACATTGCAGCTTCAGCTCTTGGCCTATGAACTGTAGGGGGATCTGGCAATCAGTCTTGGGGGTAAGCACTCTTGCTTTACCCTTCTTGGATCTGGATTGTGGTCTGGGGTGGAGGTCTGGGGGTGTGTGACCAGCTTGCCAGAGTGTGTGGAGGTTTCACAGAGGCCACCCAACTAATACCTCCAGAAGTTGAGAAAACCCCAACATTTGGGAAGGAAGTTCCCCTGGCTTGTGGCAAAATCCTACTGTGGCACCAAGCCCAAAAGTCAAGTAATTGAGTGGCAACATGCCTAGGCAAAGGAAATAAAATAAAAAGAACAATGCAACATTAGACTCCTCTTTTGAGGGCAAAGAGGATAAAAGAATGGAACAGGAGGAGGACTGGGAGGTCAGAAATCCTGCAACAAAAGCCCCAAAGGAAAATATGAGTGGGTTACAGGCCATAGAGGACCTTAAGAAGCAGATAAGAGAAGTGGGGGAAAATTGGGAAGAGAAATGAAAAAGATGCAAGAAATGTATGAAATGAGGGTCAACAGCCTGACTGAGGAAAACAACACCTTAAAAAATAGACTAGCTCAAATGGCAAAGGAGGCCCAAAAGGGCAATGAGGAGAAGAATGCCTTAAAAAGCCAAATTTGCCAGAACGAAAAAGAATCTCAAAAGTTCACTGAGGAGATTCATTCCTTCAGAGTTAGACTGGAGCAAATGGAAGCTATTGACTTTATGAGAAATCAAGATGCTATTAAGCAGATCCAAACAATTGAAAGAATAGAAGGCAATGTGAAATAGCTCATGGGAAAAACAACTGACCTGGAAAATAGAACCAGGGAGACAATCTAAAAATTATTGGACTACCTGAAAGCCATGATCAAAGAAAGAATCTAGAAATCATCCTTCCATAAATTCTCAAGTAAAATTGTTCAGATGTTTTAGAACCAGAAGGCAAAATAGAGGTTGAAAGAATCCACAGATCACCTCCTGAAAAAGATCCCAAAACAAAAACTCCTAGGAATATTGTAGCCATATTCCAAAATTCCCAGATCAAGGAGAGAATATTACAAGCAGTCAGGAAGAAACAATTTCAATATTGTGGAAACACAATCAGGATAACACAGGATCTGGCAGCTTCTACACTGAGGAACCCAAGGGCATGGAATATGATATTCTGCAGGGCAAAGGACCTGGGATTAAAACCAAGAATCACCTACCCAGCAAAACTGAGTATCATGTTTCAGGGGAAAATTTGGTCATTCGGTGGAATAGAGGACTTTCAAGCATTCTTGAGGAAAAAAAACAGAGTTGAATAGAAAATTTGACATTCAGATACAAGAAGCAAGAGATGCTTGAGAAGGTAAACAGGGAGAAGAAATCAAAAGGAACTTATCAAAGTTAAACTATTTCCATTCCTACAGGGACAAACAATAACTGTAATTGATGAAACTTTTCTCAGTATGAAAATAGTTGGAGAAGGGCATATATGGGAATATGAATACATATGTGAATGTGTGTATATATGTTTTCAGGTATACAAAGATAGAGGACACAGGTCAAATTTAATAGGAAGGGATAATACTTAAAAGGTGAGGTTAAGAGGTGAGAGAGTAATGTGGTGATGAAGAATGGGGAGAGACAATGGGGTGAACTGTCTCATGTATAGGAGGCAAGGGAAGGTGTTTGCAGGGGAGGGGAGGAAGAGGAAGGAAAAAGGCAAAACCTTATTCTCATTGAATTTCAACCAGGGAGAGAATGACATATGTACTAAATAGGGTGTTCCACCCTATACGAGTGTGGGGGGAGGGGGATGAAGGGAGGTGGTAGAGGGGAGTGTAACCGGGGGGGAGGGAAGTTGGAAGAACCCATTTTTGAAAAGGGACAGGATCAAGGTGGGGAGTGGACCAAACGGAAGGTGGGATGGGAGGGAGGGAAATATAGTCAGTCTTTTACAATATATCTTCTATAGTGATGTTTTGCATAGCTACACATGCACAGCATATACTGAGTTGCTTATCTTCCTTTAAAATCAAATTTAAAAATATATAAATACTATAATTAATGCTATTTTGCATATAATTGCAGTATAAGATGTGTTGGCAATGGGGTGTGGGGATTCACTTCACCCTACTGGAAAAGTCAAAGGGGGTATGGGAGAAGATATGGGAGAGAGCAGATTGGATGAGGGGATATCCTGTATGACTGTTATTCTGGGGTGGTGGGTAGGGGAAAAATGGGGAAAAATTGTAACTCAAAATCTGACAGAAATGAATGATGTAAACCAGAAGTTAATAAAGCATTTGGGGAAAAAAATTAAAATGGATCAAATGGAATCTAATGACTTCAGGAGAAATCAAGAAACAATAAAACAAAACCAAAAGAATGATAAAAATAGAAGACAATATAAAATACCTCATTGGAAAAAGAACTGACCTGGAAAATAGATCCAAGAGAAATAATTAAAAAATTATTGGACTACTTGACTACCTGAAGGGCAAAAAAAAAAAAAAAATGGGGCAGAGACATCTCCTTTCAAGAAATTATCAAGGAAACCTCCTGATACTCTAGAATCAGATAGTAAGATAGAAATTGAAAGCATCCACCAATTACCTCCTGAAAGAGAGCCTATAACAAAAACTCCCAGGAATACTTCACCCAAATTCCAAAGCTCCCAGGTCCAGGAGAACATATTGCAATATGTCAGAAAGAAACAATCCAAGTAACATACTACACCATCCATGATAACAAAAGATTCTGCAGCTTCTACATTAAAGAACTGGAGGACTTGCAATAGGATATTCTGGAAGACAAAGGAGATAGGATTACATACAAGAATCACCCATTAAAACTGAATATAATGCTTCAGGGGAAAAATTGACATTCAGTGTAATAGAGAACTTTTGAGTATCCTTGAAAAAAACAAAGCTGAATAGTAAACTTGACTTTAAAATATAAGACTCAAGAAAAGCATAAAAAGGTAAGCAGAAAAGTGAAATCTAAGGTACTTGATAAGGTTAAACTATTTACATTTCTACATGGGAAGATTACATTTATAACTCATAACAACTTTATTAATATTAATGCAGATAGAAGGAGTATATATATATATATATATATATATATATATATATATATATATATATATATATACAGAGGGCAAAGGTGTGAGTTTAATATGAAAGGATGATATCTAAAACTAAAATTAAAAGATGAGAGAGGAATGAACTGGGGAAAAGGGAAAAGGAGAGGTAAATTATCTCACAGAAAAGAGGCAAGAAAAAGCTTTTACAGTATAGGGAAAGATGGGGGAGGAGGAGTAGAATGAGTGAACCTTACTCTCATCAGAATTGACTCAAAGACTGAATAACATACACACTCAATTTGGTATAGAGTTCTATCTTACCTACAGGAAAGTAGGAGGAGTAGGGGATAAGACAAAGGGAGAAGGGAGGGCAGATTGGAGGATGGGTGGTCAGAAGCAAAACACTTTTGAGGGGAGAGAGGGTGAAAGGACAGAGAATAGAATAAATGAAGATAGGGATAGGGTGGAGGGAAATACACTTAAAATATTAATTGTGAAAAATAATTTGAAGCAAGTTTATCTGATAAAGGTCTCATTTTTCAAACATATAGAAAACTGTGTCTGTTGTGGGCTGCTCAGTGTCCAGTACTTAGCATGATTTGGGGATGTGAATAAGAAACGACCAGGCCATGTGGGTAGTTCAAAGAAGAATGATGAACTCTGTTTATTGATTATTAGGACAAGGTTTTTATAGAGCAATGAGACAAAAAAGACTCAAATATTCTTATCATTATCTCAGTATGATATATCCTGGAAGTAGTTTGGCAGTGAGGCTTTTGTTCTCTAGGTGCCAGAAAGTCTTAGGAAAAGTCAGTTAACTCCTTTCATATGCAGTCACATTACAAAGGATGCTCTTGAGAGCTGGCTTCAAGGCCTGAAAGCATCAAGTACATCTACATAAGGACTGACCACCTAAGAATTAAAATATTTTGGTTTTGAACAACTAAAGTCTTGGGGCAGAGCAGACTGGTCTTAGAACTCAAACAACATCCTTTTAAGTGTAACCCATATCAAAAGACCCAAGGAGCAAACTTAACAAAGCCACATCTCAAAGGGCCTTCTATAGGGAACATAGTGAGATCTTTATCTGAGTCCTGGAGCAGGCCTCTTTGGCTCCCAACATGTGTCAAATTTATTAAAAAATGAGAGCAATTCCTCAAATGATAAATGATCAAAATATATAAGTTTTCAAATGAAGTAATCAAAATTACTTAAGACCATATTGTAAAAATGCTCTAACTTGCTATGGATTGGAGAAATGGAAATTAAAACAGTTCTGAGGTACTGCCTTATATGTTTTTGATTGGCTAATAAGACAGAATATGTAAATGACATATGCTGGAGGGCATGTTGGAGAAGTGGGGCATTCATGCACTGTTGGTGGAATTGTGAACTGATCCAACAATTCTGGAGAGCAATTTGGAACTATGCCCAAAGGGCTATAAAGTTATGTATACCATTGGATCTAGCAATACCACTAGTATGTCTGTATCCCAAAAGAGATTTTAAAAAAGGGAAACATCCTATACATACAAAAATGCTTATAGCATCTCTTTTCTGGTGGCAAAGAATTGGAAATTGAGAGGATCCCCATAAATAGGTGAATAACCAAATGAATTGTAGTATCTGATCATGATGGGTTTGCAATAAGAAATGATGAGCAGGATGCTCTCAGAAAATCCTGGAAAGACTTACATAAACTGATGTAAAATGAAATGTACAGCAACATTATAAGATGATTGTCTATGAAAGACTTATCTATACTCAGAAATTTAATGATCCAAGATACTGTTGAAGGATTTGTGATTAAAAATGTTATCTATCCTCAGAGAAAGAATCTGATGGGGTCTGAACACAGATTGAAGCATATGTTTTAACTTCATTTTTCTTGAAGTTGTATTTTTCCAGTCTTTGTTTTATTTTAGAACATGACTATTATGAAATTTTTTTTGCAAGACTACATATCTATAACCGATATCAAATTGCTTGCTTTCTCAATTGGGGGGTGGGGAGGGAGGACAGGAGAGAATTTGGAACTCAAAGTTTTAAAAATGAAAGTTAAAATTGTTTTTACATGTAAATGTGGAAAAATAAAATACTAAATATAAGGAAAAATTAATGGAAAAAATAGAGATTCATTATTAAAATAGTAACTTGGGTCACAGTTCCAGTTCTTAACTGTGAATTTAAATGACTTTAATTCAATATATATTTATTAATCATCTATTATATACCCAGTGACATGCTATAGACTGGAAACTCAAAGATAAAAACAAAATGTCCTTTGCTCTCAAGAAGCTTTCATTCTCCTGAGGAGGAGGGTATATAATGTTTCCCTTGTAGAAAATATACAGTCAGACACAGTAATTTAAGGAAGGATGAGTTGTTAATGTGTGTGGAGGTTATATTCACGTAAGTTCCCATATAGGAGTTGGCATCTGAATTTTTTTTTCAAAGGAAGCTTGGAATTTTAGGAGGCACAAGTATTAAGAAAGTGTATTCCAGATATGAAAGACCACTTATACAAGGACAAAAGGTGAGACAGAGTATCTTTAATAGGGAATAACTTCTAGAACTTTTTGACTGGAAGAGGGACTGTAGAAACATGAGTCCCTTTTGCATAATTACAGCTCAAAGGAAAAAAAAATTCCATCCTTTGGTTTTGAGATCTGACACTAAATTCTTACTATATTTTTTAATTAATTATTTATTTATTTATTTGGAGGGCAGTTGGGGTTAAATAACTTGCCCAAGGTCACACGGCTAGGTTTGTGTTTGTGTGTGTTAAGTGTCTGAGGCCTGATCCAAACTCAGGTCCTTCTGACTCCAGGGCCGACGCTCTACTCACTGCGCCACCTAGCCACCCCTGACACTAAGTTCTTTAGAAAATCTGTAAGACAAATGAAAATTTCTACTTGGCTTCATGTGTCAGGAGCCAGGAGTGGGGCAATGTCTAGATTTCTTATTTTCTCTCTGCCTGTGAATGCATCATTTAGTATGTGCTCTGTAACCAAGGAGAATGTCCATGATAGAAGAAAAGTGAAGCATCTGAAAAGCTAATTCTTAGTAGAAGGAATTATAAAAGTTGAGCTATGAATCAGCATGTTAAAATACCACCTTCATCATCTCTACCATAAAACACTGAACTTTAAAACAATTTCCATGTCTGGGACAAATTCATTACACTAGTGCTCAAACTACTGGTGCAAGGGGTCCTCCTAGTGATAAAATAAGCAGTAAAGAGATTGAATTTTCATTTTGCTTCTAATTGTAGTTTGACAACTCAGGGTCACCCGTCTTTAAATGTTCTCTCTAGAAATATAATGAAGCTAGTTTATAATGCATTCCTAAGAATGGACATTGGCTCCAACTCTGTAGAATTCTATTGGAAGATGTGTGTGTGTGTCTTTGTGTGTGTGTGTGTCTGTGATAAAAATTTTTGATTATCTTTGACTAATCTCCTACCTTCAGGAAAGTAAATGTATTAACTCAAGGGAGATTCCTCACACTTTAAAGCTTAGCACCACCTGTCTAAATGCATGAAGAGACCTCAGAAACAATCTAATTCAATCCCTCTCATCTAAAGATGGAAAAACTGAGGGCCAGCAACATTAAAACTTTTGCCCAAGATCACACAGGTTGAAAGTAGGAGAGGTAGGATTAGAACACTGGTCTTTCAACTATAGATACAGCACTATTTCTTTTTTTTAATACTTGTAATCAATTTATTAAAAAGAGATGATTGGTTAGGCATCTGCAATGGTAGCTTCAACTTCTACACCTGTTCAATGCTGATAGAAGTGATCTGTTTGACAATTTCAGAAGGACTGTGAAATTTAATGAAGTGTTTTTGGATTATCATAAGGAATTGATACCAAGTCTGTGAACCTTCACCAAAAAGAGTTTTTTTTTCTAGCTGTGATTCAAAGTGTCTTAGTGGGCATTCAAACAGGTCTCTTCAAGTTTGTGGGTTTTTTTGTTTTGTTTTGTTTTTTCTCTGTGGCTCCTCTATTTAGGTCAGGACACAATCTCTCAAGTTATTTCACATTATGGTTGGTGACAGTTATCTAGATCCTCTGAATGGAAACATTGGATTCCACAGTCATCTTACTGGTATCTTTGAATGCCATGGCAGTGGAGTGACTCCCTGACTGACTTATTCATAAGTGAGAGTGAACAGCAGTGAGTCAGGAGAAGGAGAGGCAGGGACAGCCGGCTCCACACCTGTAGCACCATTTCTATATAACATAGTGGCCAATTTCAGACTTTTGCCTCACACTGTAGGTTAAGATGTTCTTGTTTAAGTCAAACTATACTCCTCCCATTGTAATATGTACCTATTTCTTCCTGTTGAGTTCATTGTGTTTAGATGTTCTCCCTTCCTTGCTCAGGCTGAAAGTGTAATGGCCACTCATATGTCTGATCCTACTCTTAATTAGAATTGAAGCTTTGACCTATTTAATTTCCAACTTGAATTGGTTTGTTCCTCTTTAGATAGGAGGGGTGACACTTCCCTTCATGGATCTGGCTCACCATATTGGTTTCAGACTTATTGTAAACACCTGATTGGCCTAGACAACTGAAGCTCAGGAATCCCAAGCTCAAAGCATCCATTGGTCTCAGCAGTCTCAAGAAAAAGGATTATTCTTATGTGTCATCAATTCATGGATATTGAGTTCTATATAAATGGGACATACAAGTCAACATCTATGTTTAGAAAAATTCATGTAAAATCAAAATTCTGTGCAGTTTGTACCTTTTTCTTCTCTAGGCTAACAACCTCATTTCAAACAAAAGTAATATTAAATCTATGATAAAACAAATGTAAAAATAATCATGTAACAAAATTATTTTTATAAACAATGAAATGAAAATAGAATTTAAGTGGTTTACTCAAGATTACAAACATAGTTTAATGGTAAATAGGGAACCAAGAATGGGAAGAATACAACTCTCCAAAGTCCCAGTAATTTGTTCTTTCCATGTCACCTGCTGCCTCTCAAAGAATAACAATAATTGAACTTCCAAGTTGGAAAGACCTCAGAAACAATCAAGTTCATCTTCTATCTGAATGATAGGACCTTGTGCAACATAACCAATCAAGAAACCATGTCTTTTTTTTCCTTTGAAGACCTCTACTGAGACACTTTTAAATTGACTTTTGTATAGATTGAATTGCCAGCAAGCTTTTCCTTAGCTGCACTGAAAAAAAAAATTCTCTGCAACTGCCACTCAGTGAGCCTAGTTCTTTTCCCTGGGGACAACCAGAACAAGTTTAATGCCTTTTCAACATGAAGGATCTTCAGATACTCAAGGATAGATATCTATGATGTTTTCCTTTCCTTTAAGTCTTCTCTCCAGGCAAAACAGCCCAGATTCTCTGAACTGATCTCTGTAGGACATGATCTAAGTGAGGCCTTTCATCACCCTTATTGCCATCATATGGATGCTCTCTGGTTTGTCATTGTCCTTCTTAAAACGTGTTACCAAAAATGAAAACTATATTAGAGAAAATGTATGTAGTCCAAGTTGAAGCAGAGATGGCTGATAAATGCCCTCGACCTGGACACTACATCTCTCTAACAAAGCTTAGTATCAGAATTACTTTTTTAGCTTTCATATGAAAAAGGTGACTAAAAATGAACTTTCAATACACTTAAACCCCTAATTGTTTTTTCAAAACAATTTGGACATTTATTTCATTTTGATAATTTCAGCCAAAATCCTTTTATGTCATTAATTGTGGAATGATCTAGTTCAATTTGCCTTGTATCCTATTTTCGATTAACATTGCTTCTAAATGCAATATACTGCATCAAAATGATTTCATTTCAACTGAAAAATAATTGGAACATTTCTAAATCCTATAAAAGCTGCTATACATAATCACCCATATAAGTAAATTATATAAAATATACTGTTTTGAGAATAATACTATAATAATGTTCAACTAAAAGTATATTCAAACACTCCAGCTGGGCCAAACCTATTGAGGAATTGTATACTCTGGCAGTCTCATTATCCATATGTCTTATTAGCTGATATTAACATCATGATCATTACCAATTGAGAGCTCATACACATTTCCATACAGGAGGTGAGTTACAATGAATTGTAGATGATACAATATTATCCTTGTATTAAAATTGAAGGGGGAATTTTCACAGTGAAAAAAATGGGAGCTAATTGTCTTTTTTATGTTGTTTTTTTCTTTTTTAATTAAATTTTATCTTTATTTTCACTTCACATCATTCAGTTTCACAAGATTTTGAGTTACAAATTATCTCCGTGTCTTTCCTCTATACACCACCCCAAAGCAGCAACCCCACTATATACCACCTCCCCCAGTATGCTCTCTCCTATATCTTCCCCCATCCCCACTCTGACTCTGCAGTAAGGCAAGATGGATCTGAATACCCCAGTGACTGTATATCTTAATTCCCAGTTACATGTAAAATAATAACAATAATAATAGTAATATATATTTTAAACATTTGATTTTACAACTTTGAATTCCAGATTCTTTCCCTTCCACCCTCTCATCCACCCTTACTGTGAAGATAAGCAATTCAACATAGGTTATGCATGTGTAGTTGTGCAAAATATTTCTGTAGTGGATACATTGTGAAAGATTGACTATATTTTCCTCTGTCCAATTCCACCCCATACTTGTTCTATTCTCTACTTTGACTCTGTCCCTTTTCAGAAGTGTAAGCTTCTAATTACAGTCCCCCCTAAACTGTCCTCCCCTCCATCATCCCACCTCTGATCCCCTTCCACTCTACTCTCCTGTAGGGCAAGATACCCAATTTAATGCTTATGTTATTCCCTCCCTAAGTCAAATTCAATGAGAGTAAGGTTGACCCATTACCTTTTACCTTCCTGTTCTTCCCCTCAATTGTAACAGTTATCCAATGCCTCTTCTATATGAAATAAATTACCCCATTCTGTCTCTCCCCATCTCCTCTCATTATATTCCTCTCTCACCTCTTAATTTCACCTTTTAAATATATTCCTTTCTTATTCAATTGATCCTGTGCCCTCTATCTATGTATATGTCTACACATATATATTTATATGTACATGCACACATACGTATTCATATGCACATATACCCACCTATATGGACATATATATATGCATGTGTGTGTGTATATATATACATTTATATTCATTTCAACTATCCTCATACTGTGAAATGTTTCATAAGTAACAATTATTGATTTTCCATGTAGGCATGTTCAACTTTGATAAGTTCCTTATGATTTCTTTTCCCTCTTTACCTTCTCATGTTTTTTTTCCTTCTTGTATTTGAATGTCAAATTTTCTATTCAACTCTGGTTTTTTTCATCAAGAATGCTTGAAAGTAGGGGCGGTTAGGCAGTGCAGGGAGTAGAGCTCTGGCCCTGGCATCAGATGGACCGAAGTTCAGATCCAGCCTCTGACACTTAACACACATAAAAAAACAAAAAAACAAACAAACAAAAAAAAACCCTACCCGTGTGACCTTGGGCAAGTTACTTAACCCCAATTGCCCTCCAAAAAGCAAAAAAAAAAAAAAAAAAGAAGAATGCTTGAAAGTCCTCTATTTCATGGAATGAAAACATAGGTGATTCTTGGTTTTAATCCTAGCTCCTTTGACCTTTGGAATATCATATTCCAAGGCCTTTGATCCCTTAATGTAGAAGCTGCTAGATCTTCTGTTATCCTGATTGTGTTTCCACAGTATTCATATTAACTTCTTCTTGGCTGCTTGTAATATTTTCTTCTTGATTTGGGAACTCTAGAACCTGGCTATAATATTCCTAGAAGTTTTCTTTTGGGGATCTTTTTCAAGAGGTGATCAGTGAATTCTTTGATTTTCTATTTTGCCCTCTTGTTCTAAAATATCAGGACAATTTTCCTGTAGAATTTATTGTAGGGTGATTTCTAGGTTCATTTTTTGATCGTGGTTTTCAGGTAATCCAATATTTTTAAATTATCTCTCCTAGATCCATTTTCCAGGTCAGTGATTTTTCCAATGAGATATTTCACATTGCCTTTTTTATTTGTTTGGATCTGTTAAATAGTATCTTGATTTCTCATAAAGCCATTATCTTCCATTTGCTCCACTCTAATTCTGAAGGAATGATTTTCTTCAGTGTGCTTTTGAAATTATTTTTCCATCTGGCAAAACAAGCTTTTTGAGGCATTCTTTGCATCTTTGGCTTTTTGGGCCTCTTTTGCCATTTGTGTTAATATGTTTTTTTAATGTGTTATTTTCTTCAGTCAGTTTATTGACTCCTTTCAGATTTTCCTGCATCATTCTCATTTCTCTTCCCAGTTTTTCCTCCACTTCTCTTACTTGATTTTCAAAATCCTTCTTGAACTACTCCATTACCTGTAAACAGTTCATATTTTTCTTGGAAATTTTTCATGCAGGAGTTCTGACTTTGTTGACTTCCTCCTGTTCGATGCTTTGATCATTTTTGTCCCCCAAAAAAGGAATATAAAGTTGGATTGCTGTGTTTGCTTTGCTTCCTCTGTTTCCTCATGTTGCCACTCAATTACTTAACTTCTGAGTTATTTGCCACAAAAGAGCTATGCTTTCAGAAGGGAGTGTTTTGTCCCAAATCACTGGGGTTTTCGCAGCTGCCCGAGCCATTAGGTGGGGACTGTCTCTGCTTCCCCCACAAACTCTGGCAAGCTATTCACACACCTCAGAACCACCACCTAAGACCATGATTTAGATCCAGGAAGGTTAAAGCAAGAGTAATTAATTACCCTCTGAATGTTTTCTCCCACCCTCAGGATCTGTAGGCCAGGAGCTCTGAAGTAGATATGTGGAAGTGGCTGCAGGGCCACCACACCTCTACTACTTCTAGCTCCAGTGTCAAGGGTCGGGCCTACTCCTCCATTCCCCTGCCCCCAATTTCCAAGAGAGTTCTACACTGAACTCTCACTTTTTCTTTGGCATTTATGGGTTGACAATTCTGGAAACCTCCACTGCTGCTGGTCATCTACTCTCCCAAAGTCTGCTGCAGCTGCTGGTCTTGGCTGCCCTGGGGCTAAAACCACAGGGCTGGGCTTGGCTCCCAGCACCTCTAAGATGGAAACTTCCTGTCTACCTGCTGGGCTGTCTTCAATGGTAGATTTGTTTTTATCTGTCACATTGTGATAGCTCTAAAATTTTTAGAGTCGTATTTTAAAAGTATTTGAGGTGGTTATGTGGGGAGCTCACAGAGTTTTCCTGCTTCAACTCTGCATTCTTGGCTCTGCCCCACCCTACCCTGGAGCAATTATCTTAATAACTATGAAGAAATATTTTTTATTCTGGCACTATAAACCCAGTGGACTATAAGGATAAAGTAGCTGGGTGGCGGGGTCAAGATGGTGGAGTAGAAACAGGACTTCCATGTGGCTCCAGCTTCCACCTTCCCCAATTCATGTAAAAGGAGACTCTGAACAAACGTTGGAGCTACAGAACCCATAAAATGAGACAGAGAAGCCAACCTCCCACTGAGGACAGCCTGGCAGCCCAGCAGGGAGCAGCCAGCACAGAACTCTGGGAGCCGACAGTGGCCCTATGGGAGCCTGAAGTTATAGCCCCAGAGTGGGCCTGACCAAACACCAGCTGAAGGGAGTCTAGAACACCAACAGCTATGGCTGTTTCCAGAATTATCAACACATAGGTGTGAAGAACAAAGTGAGAGGTCAGTTCAGTGTGGAATTTGGGAACAGTAGTTGGGAGATCTTCAGCTTTTGCCCCTAGGGCGAGAAGCCACTGAGACTTCTCAGAGAAGCCTGCACCACGTTGCAGCTTCAGCTCCTGGGCGACAGGCTGTAGGGGGACCAAGAGACCAGTCTGAGGGGTAATTGCTCTTGCTTTGACCTTCTTGCATTTGGATTGCAGTCTAGGGTGGAGGTCCTGAGGTGTGTGACCACCTTGCAAGAGCATGTGGAGGCTTCAGAGAGAGCATCCAACTAATACCTCTGGGAGCTGAGAATACCTAAGTTTTTGGAACAGAAGCTCCCCTGTATGGTGGCAGAGTACTACTGTGGCAAAAAGTCCAAATGTCACGTAACTGAGTGACAACATGACCAGGCAATGGAAGCAAAGCAAACAGAAGAATCCAGCATTAGGCAGTTATTTTAGGGATAAAAAGGATCAAAGCATGGAAAAGGAGAAAGATACTGAAGTCAGAACTACCGTACCAAAAGCTTCAAAGGAAAATACAAGCTGGTTACAGGCCATAGAGGACCTTAAGAAGGAGATAAGAGGAGTGGGAGAAAAATTAGGAAGAGAAATGAGAATGATGGAAGAAGAGTATGAAACGAGAGTCAACATTCTGACTGAGGAAAAAACACCTTAAAATAGAATAACTCAAATAGCAAAAGAGGCTCAAAAAGGCAATGAGGAGAGGAATGCCTTAAAAAGACAAAATTGCCAGATGGAAAAAGAATCTCAGAAGCTCACTGAGTAGAATCATTTCTTCAGATTTAGATTGGAGCAAAAGGAAGCTAGTGCCTTTATGAGAAATCAAGATGGTGTTAAACAGATCCAAACAAATGAAAGAATAAAAGCCAGTGTGAAATATCTCATGGGAAAAACCAATGAACTGGAAAACAGATCCAAGAGACATAACATAAAAATTATTGGACCATCTGAAAGCTATGATCAAAGAAATAACATAGAAATCATCCTACAATAAATTTTCAAGGAAAATTGCCCTGACATTTTAGAACCAGAAGGAAAAATAGTGGTTCAGAGAATCAACCCATCACCTCCTGAAAAAAAGATAAAAAAAAACTCCTAGGAATATTATAGCCAGGTTCCAGAATTCCCAAATGAAGGAGAGAATATAACATGCAGCCAAAATATTCAAAACAATTTGAATATTGTGGAAACACAAATCAGGATAACACAGGATCTGGCAGATTCTACACTGAGGGATCAAAGGGCATGGAATATGATACTCCAGAGGTCAAAGGAGCTTGGATTAAAACCAAGAATCATCTACCCAGCAAACTGAGTTTCATCTTTCAGGGGAAAATATGGTCATTTAGTGGAATAAAGGACTTTCAAGTATTCTTGAAGAAAAAAACAAAGTTGAATAGAGAACTTGACATTCAAATACAAGAAGCAAAAGAAGCATAAGAAGGTAAACAGGGAAAAGAAATCATAAGGAACTTATCAAAGTTGAACTATTTACATCCCTACATGGAAAAATGATAATTATAACTGAAGAAACATTTCTCAGTATGAAAATAGTTGAAGGGAATAGAAATATGTGTGTATACATATATATGTAGTCTATATCGGAGGGTATACAGGTATATGAATAAATATATGACTGTATATATATATATATATATATATATATATACATATATATATATAATATATTTACAGGTATACATAGATAGAGTGCACAAGACCAATTTAATTGGAAGGGATTATACTTAAAAGGTGAAATTAAGAGGTGAGAGGGGAATATAATGAGAGGAGATAGGGAGAGACAGAATGGGGCACTTAAAACTTACTAGACATGTGACTTTGGGGAAGTCACTTAAACCAATGGCCCTGCATTCCCCCCTCCAAAAAAAAAAAATGAAATGATGAGCAGGTTATAAGAGGATTTGACTATATATCATTAAGGACGCAACTGTGAAATACTCTTGGTTAGGGCAACTTTCTTTTTCTTTTATTGCCTTTGGGAGGGCAATTGTTACAATTGGAGGGCAAAAGTTACAATTATGTAACTTGCCCAAGCTCACATGGCTAGGTTGTGTGTGTGTGTATGTTAAATATCTGAGGCTGGAACAGAACTCGGGTCTCCCTGACTCCATGGCCAGTGCTTTACTCACTGTGCCACATACCCGCCACAGTTAGGGCAACTTTCTACCAGGTGCATGTGCTTGTTGCTAAGGGTTCAAGCATTTAAATCAAAGGTTTTCTCTGGTGATAGGGAGCAGTACAAGGAGACAGAGAATACTTCCTGTCTCAGAACATTTATGGAAGCCTGGATGCTTTTCTAAGGTTGGTTTCTTTTAGGAAAAGGTTTTATTTTTTTTTTCAAATTATTTTAGAATAAATTTTGTAGCCTTAAGTGTACGAGGGGCTATTAAAGACACATTTTCATTACTTATACATAAGATTCTTTTAGTAGTCAGAGATAGAACTTTTGTAATCTTTTATATTTGACAATGAAACAGTCAAAACCTGGCTGCTATATTTATTTATGTATTTTTTCCAAATGCTTTATTAACTTCTGGTTTACATCATTCATTTCTGTCAGATTTTGAGTTACAGGTTTTCCCCTACCCACCACCCCAGAATAGCATTCCCACAGGATATCCCCTCATCCAATCTGCTCTCTCCCATATCTTCTCCCATACCTCCTTTGATTTTTCCATTAGGGCAAAGCGAATATCTGTGCCCTAATGCCTTCACATCTTATCTCCCAGTTTGATGCAAAATAGTATTAATAATAGTACTTATATATATTTGAAACATTTAATTTTAAAACTTTGAAATCCAGATCCATTCCCTTTGTTGCTTGTCACCCACTCCCTCTGGGAAGATAAGCAATTCAGTACATGTTGTACATGAATAGCTATGCAAAATATTACCATAGTAGATATACTGTAAAAGACTGACTATATTTCCCTCCCACCCATCCCACCCCCCACCTGGTCCTACACTGATCCTGTCCCTCTTCAAAAATGGGTGCTTCCAACCTCCCCTCCCCCGAGGATGCCCTCCCCTCCATCCTTCCCCCTCTCATCCTCCTCCCTCCTACTCTTCTGCAGGGTGAGATATCCCATTTATTATGTATGTCATTGTCTCCCTGAGCCAAATTAAATGAGAATATGGTTTTGCCTTTTTGTCTTCCTGGTCTTCCCCTCCCCTGGGACTAATTCCCCTTGCCTCTTATTCATGAGATAGTTTACTCCTGCCACCGTCTCTGCCCATCTCCTCTTGCCACATCCTTCTCTCACTTCTTAACTTCACCCCTTAAGTGTCATCCCTTCCCAACAAATTCGACCTGTGCCCTCTATCCATGTATACTGTAAACATATATACACACATTCACATATGTATTCATATGCCCATATACCCTTCTTCCATTATTTTCATAGGGAGAAAGATATCATCAGTTACAGTTATTGCTTTTCCATATAGGATTGTAAATAGTTCAACTTTGATAAGTTCCTTTTGATTTCTTTTCCCTAATTACCTTCTCAGGCATCTCTTGCTTCTTGTGTCTGGATGTCAAATTTTCTATTCAATTCTGTTTTTTTCCTCAAGAATGCTTGAAAGTCCTCTATTCCACTGAATGACCATATTTTCCCCTGAAACAAAATACTCAGTTTTGCTGGGTAGGTGACCGTTGGGATCATTCCCGGTTCTTTTGCCCTCTGGAATATCATATTCCATGCCCTTCGATCCCTCAGTGTGGAAACTGCCACGTCCTGTGCTATTCTGATTGAGTTTCCACAATATAGAAATTGTTTCTTCCTGGCTGCTTGTAGTATTTTCTCCTTGATCTGGGGATTCTGGAACCTGGCTATAATATTCCTGGGAGTTTTCTTTTGGGGATCTTTTTCTGGAGGTGATCTGTGGATTCTTTCAACCTCTATTTTGCCCTCTGGATCTAAAACATCAGGGCAATTTTCCTTGAGAATTTCTTGAAGGGTGATTTCTAGGTTCTTTCTTTGATCATGGCTTTCGGTAGTCCAATAATTTTTAAATTGTCTCTCCTGGATCTATTTTCCAGGTCAGTGGTTTTTCCCATGAGATATTTCACATTGCCTTCTAATCTTTCATTTGTTTGGATCTGCTTAACAACATCTTGATTTCTCATAAAGACATTAGCTTCCATTTGCTCCAGTCTAACTCTGAAGGAATGAATCTCCTCAGTGAACTTTTGAGATTCTTTTTCCATCTGGCAAATTCGACTTTTTAAGGCATTCTTCTCCTCATTGCCCTTTTGGGCCTCCTTTGCCATTTGAGCTAGTCTATTTTTTAAGGTGTTGTTTTCCTCAGTCAGGCTGTTGACCCACATTTCATACTTTTCCTGCATCGTTCTCATTTATCTTTCTAATTTTTCCTCCACTTCTCTTATTTGATTTTTAAAGTCCTTCTTAAGGTCCTCTATAGCCTGCAACCCGCTCATGTTTTCTCCTGGGGCTTTTGGAGCAGGACTTCTGACCTCACAGTCCTTTTCCCGCTCTATGCCCCCAAAATAGGAGTCTAGGGTTGCATTTTTCTGTTTCCTTTGCCTTGGCATGTTGCCACTTAAGTACTTGACTTTTGGGCTTGTTGCCACACTATGACTTCCAGGCCAGATAGAGGAATTTTCGTCCCGAACGTGTGGGGGGCAACTTCCATTTCTGGCAAGCTGTAAACCCACCCATGACTTCCACCCTAGATCCCAATCCAGATCCAGGGAGGTTAAAGCAAGAGCGATTACCCCCCAAGACTGATCGCTGGATCTCCCTACGATTTGCAGTCCAAGAGCTGGTGCTGCCTCTGAAAACTACAAAATGGCGTGTCTCCTCAGCGGCTTCTAGCCCCCAGGGGAGGGAGCCGACACATTCCCCCAAATACTGGTCCCAAAGTCCATAGGACACTAACCTCTTACTTTGTCCTAGGCATGTCTATGTTGATAATTCTGGAGTTGTCACAGCTCCTGGTCTTCTGGGGTTCCTCCAGCAGGCTGCCTGCCCTGCCGCCCTGGGACTAAATGCGGACCTGGGCTTGCCTCGGCTCCTGCACTCTGTGTGCTGCGAGCTGCCAGGTCCCAGACCACTGCATTGGTCCTTCCTTCAGGGCTGCTGGGCTGTCCTCAGCAGGAGATTATCTTCTCTGTGTCGTTCTGTGGGTGCTGGGGCTCTAGAAGTTGTTCAGAGTCCCCTTTTACATAGTTTGGGGGGAATCTGTGGGCAGGGTGGCTTGGACAAGCTGTTTCTACCCCTTTTATATAATTTTGAAGTTGTGTGGGCTGGAGCATAGTGGAAATGCTGTTTCTACTCTGAAATATTGGCTCCACCCCTTGGCTGCTATATTTTTTTAAAAAATCAGTAATAAAATTCCTGCAATTTGGTAGTTCATCTTCTGAGAAAACGTGCCTGAAATAAATCAGAATTAATATAAAACTCACAAAAACCATCAGAATGTGGTAAAGTATAAAATTAGTACTTCTGAGATGCATTTATTAGAAATACATTAAATCTTGGGGCAGATTCAACATGGTGGAGTAGTAACAGCATTTCCACACAGCTCCTGCTCCCACCAATTCTAAATTCAAGTAAAAGGGGACTCTGAAGAAACTCTGGAGCTACAGAACCCACAAAATGACACAGAAAAGCTAACCTCCCTCTGAGGACAGCCTGACAGCCTTTCAGCAAGTGGCCAGTGCAGTGCTCTGTGAGCCGAGCTTGATGAAAAATCCAGAGTTGAATAGAAAATTTGACATTCAGATACAAGAAGCAAGAGATGCTTGAGAAGGTAAACAGGGAAAAGAAATCATAAGGAACTTATCAAAGTAGAATTATTTACATCCCTACATGGAAAAACGATAACTGTATTAGATGAAACATTTCTCAATATGAAAATAGTTGAAGAAGCGTATATGGGCATATGAATATATATGTGAATGTGTGTATATATGTTTACAGGTATACATGGATATAGGGCGCAGGACGAATTTATTAGGAAGGGATGATACTAAAAAGGTGAAATTAAGAGGTGAGAGAGGAATATAACGAGAGGAGATGGGGAGAGACAGAATGGGGTCAACTGTATCATAAAAAAGAGGCAAGGGAATATGGTTACTAGGGAATGGAAGAATAGGAAGGCAAAAAGGCAAAAGCTTACTCCCATTGGATTTGGATCAGGGAGAGAATGACATACATACTAAATAGGATATCTCACCCTACAGGAGAGTAGGGGGGAATGGGATGAGAGGGGGGTGATATCAGGACCCAAGAAAAGCATAAACTGGTAAAAAGGTAATAGAAAACATAAAGGAGTCAATAGAGCAGAACTGTTTATATTAGAGATCAAATTTGAGGTTTAATCTTGGTCTTCTGATAAATGCTTGAAATCCTTCCTCTTCATTGAATGATATTTTTTTCCACTGATGTATTATGCTTAATTTCATCAGGTAAATAATTCTCTGTTATAGTTCTAGTTCCTTTTCCTTCCTGGAAGATCACGTTCCATGACCTCTGGTATTTTATTGTTGCAGTTGTTAGTCTTGTGTGATACTGATTGTTAGTCCCCAACATTCTAATCATTTCCTTCTGTCCACTTGAATTTTTTTTCCCTTGGCCTTATAGTTCTGAAATTTGACTCTAATGTCGCTTGCAATTTTTATTTTGAGATCTCTTTCCTGAGGTGATATATACATTCTTTCAATGCCTGTTTTGCCCTCTGGTTCCAAGATACAAAGGCAGTTTTCCCTGAAACTTTCCTGAAATACGTTGTCCAGATCTTTCTTTTGATCATGGCTTTCAGGTAGTCCAATGATTCTGATGTTGGCTTTCCTGGATCTATTTCCCAGGTCAGTTTTTTTTTTTTTAATTTTCTTCCATTTTTTTTTCATTCTTTTGAATGTGTTTGATTCTTGATATCTTACAAAGTCATTAGATTCCTCTTGCCCAGTTGTATCTTTTAAGGAATCATTTCCTCAGTTAGATTTTGTATTTTCTTTTCCATTTGGTCAATTGTACTTTTTAAAGAGTTATTTTCTTTTTCTAAGCAGTTGATTTTTTTTTCATAATTCTGGTGCATCACTTTCATTTCTTTTCCTATTTTTTCTCCTACATCTCATATTATTTTTAAGCTATTTTTTGAGCTTTAAGGTATTTCTAGACTTGAGAACACTTCTTGTTTTTCTCTGGGGTTTTGCCCAAAGTGTTTTGACACTGATGTCCTCTTCTGAGTTTGTTTCTTGATCTTCCCTGTTACCATAATAACTTTCTATGGTCAAATCCATTTTTATTGTGTTATGATAATAGTCTTTGGCTTTTTACTATTCTTTTAATTTTGTTCTCTGCTCCTAAGATGGAAGGGGTCTAGCTCAGGTTTCTTGTGCCAGGGGCTATGGGCCCTAGTTGTTTACCTGCTTTAGCCCTGATGCTGCCCTGAGGCCTGTGGCAGACCATTTTCTTTGGTATTACACTGAAGGGGTGTTGTGGAGGTTGGCTGACATCACTAGAGGCCATAGGAGTCTGGCAGCTTAGCTGTTGATGAGCTAGAGTCTTTGTTCTGATGTCTGGGATGTGCTGAGTCCAGAGGTGTGTTTCCCCATTTCTCTGGAATACACTGAAGCACATGATGGTTTGACTGCTGACAGTGGCCTGATTGCCTACACTGAAGGCTACACTGAAGCAAGTGGCAGACTAGTTTAGATACACAGGGGTTTGGCTCCTAATTCTTTTCCTAGGGCCAAACTGAAGCACTGGAGGTGTGGCCTCTGGAGGTTGCCTGTTTTCCTGGGGCTATGCTGACACATGTTGCAGTCCTCAGAGCTGGAGTCTGACAGGTCCCCTAGTTATGCTGAAGCACATTGGGGAGAGTGGGGGAATCCTGGTTTTGGCATCTGTCAAATATTTATTTTTTCTTTTCTTTTTTTTTCTTTCTATACTAGGGCTCAGGATCTATTCCTGGTTTGCTGAGGTGGGGCTTGCTGCTGGTTTACAGGGATCCTTCCTTTCTTGAACTGCCCTCCCTTTTTATCCAAGTTTGGCAGATGTTTTTTGTTGATCTTCCAAGTTTCTTGGGCTCCAAAATTGTTTCATTCCATATATATATATATATAGTCCTTTCTTCCTTCCACAAGACATTTGAAAATTTATTTTGTCATACCTTCTAAAGCTCAAAGCCCCTGCCATTTTCTGCTGCATTGGGAAGGGCTATCTAAAGAGTGAGCTGATCTTACTAGGAAGACCTGGATTCAGATTTGAGTCATGACTCACATACACAAGTTTTATGACAATAAGGTATCAGTCAATTGATTGTAAAGCATTTTATTTTTTCCAAGTACAATTTTCAACATTCAACTAAAAAAATTGAATTCCAAAATTTCCCTCTTCTTAAAATGGTGAGCAATTTGATATAGGTTATATATCTGAATCATGTAAAACACAATTCCATATTAGCCATGTTGTGAAAGAAAAAATAGAACAAGGGGGTAATAGCACAAAAATATTGAAGACAGTGAAAATAATATGCATCGATCTGTATCCAGACACCATTTTCTGCTACTTAATAATTGTATATTATTGAAGGAGTCTTTTTCCTTCCATAAACATCAATTAAAGCAACTGTAAAATGAGAGGATTGTTCACTAGACGCCCTCTATTATCTCTTCTAGGTCTAAAACTATCACCCTACATTAAATCAGACAAGGTTAAGAACAGATATCAGATATACTCTCATCCGAGACTTCTTTTCAGGTTGACATTGAGCCCTTAATGATTGTTTCCTTCTGATAAATGGGGATAATAATAGTACCTTTTTTTCCCAAGGTTTTTGTGAGGATCAAATGAGATAATCTTTATAAAGTTTTTTGTAAAATTTAAATTACTATATAAATAGTAGCTATTGTTGTTGTTGTTGTTGTTGTTGTTCTTATTCTTCTTGTTGTTGCTAATGGGAACATTGATTAATTATAGTGAACGAATTCCATTTTTCTTACCAGACTACTGCACATACCCTACCTTCCCACCTAATAATAACAATAATAGCAATTACAATGAATCAAAATACGTGAACACATATCAATCTGATTTCTTTAACACATTTGGAACTCTTATGCTATTATTACATATTTTGAAGGTCAATTTCCTTCAATTTTCAGTAGCAAAACCTATTTTCCACTGCTTTATTGAACAATAACATTTCTCTAAGCTTTTTCCCAATTTTTGCATAACAGTTCTAAAGTATAGTAACCTAAACTGGGATGAATACTATACCTTCAGTTGCTTTCCTACTAGTTATTTATGAGACTTTTGTCAAGTAACTGAACTTCTCTAGGCTTTAAATTCTGCATTTCTGAGATAAGAGGGAGAATTAACTAGTTGATTCCTAAGTTATTTTGCAATCTTAATATTTTGTGAATGAAAGAGCAAATTAATTAAGCACTTATGTGCCAAGCACCTTATTAAATATTTGAAAAAAATGCATAATGGAAAACAGTATATGGCTTCATTGGGATGGATGCAAGCTTAGAAACATGCTGAACTTCAAGATTTCAGAAAAGTTAATTTAACTGATTCCCTATTTTTGATGCTTTAAGTTTAAGAAATTAGTTGTACAAAAGTCTCTCATAATATGAATTACACATATTTAATTCCTTGCTAAAATAATTTGCCCAGCATGTGAAAATTAAGGAAAGATTAGAACTACAAGGAATATAATCTTCTTAGATAATGATACAGTCATAGAGGAAAGCCTTTCCCTGAAGGTGATTTAATTATTTCATAACAAACATAAAAATAAGTAAAATTTATTGCAGAAAGAAAAGCACAGAAACACAGCTACATTATTTCAATTTTGTCCTATTAACCCTAGAAGGAAGAGGTATATAATTTGATGCAGAAAAAAGTTATAATTTGCTTTGAAATAAAAATTCCAGTCTTATTTCTATTTTCTTTACCTTATGGATGTTAAAAAAAAAATTACACACTATCAACTGACACAGCTTAGTCCCTCAAGATTTATTATCTAACATTTCATTCCAAAGTAACACATTATTGTTATTAAGACTAAATTAAAAAATGATCGATTTCATTATCTTTGAATATTTACTAACCACTAGAGGAAATGGATGTGATAACAATAATGCTTACTTTGAACAACTTAATATGACATTTTTTTTTTTTCCTGAAGCCTGGAAATTGTGTTTTCTTTTCCTTTTTTCAAATAGGCAATTAAGCTACATACAACTAAAATATGATATAGGAAATGGTGTTTTGCTTTAGGAATAGCTTTTCCCCCATTTTCTAAGATCATTGCAAATACATTTCAGATTCGATTTACCAGTACTTACTTCTTAGTAATAATGCTGAAAGAGATAAAAACCTTCCAGTATATAAACATTCCATTTACAAAGAAGCAAGAAATAAATCCATTGAAGCAGCCTCCGAATTGGTGTCAGTTTCTGAGAAAACAATCAAATCTTGATGTGCCTTTTATATACCCTAGTTCCTCCTTTTATTACCGAGGTTGTGTAGCTATATCAAACTCATCAATAACAAAGCATTGACTTTAATAGTGCCCTGACCTCTCATTAGTGAAGTTGTGGCACATTCCAAAACTGGCTACATGTGGGATTTTTTAAAATGTCATTCTTTTAAAGTAAGGATTGTTAATGGATATCTATCATAACTTCTTTAGGACAGGTGCTATTAAATGTGAAAGGGCAGCTTTTAAAGGAATCCTCAGGAAACATTCCTTTTCTTAAAAAAATTAATATACTCAATGAAATAATGTACTGAAAATGATATTATTGCCTCCCTATGACAGCTTGAATTTTTTTTTAAGTAGAAACCTCACATTTGTATTGTTAGTCAACAAATTAAAAATGTTTTTTTTTCCTTCCCTTGGTTTAACCCAACTAGAATTCTTTGCCCATGTCCCATATCAAGGGGTGGTGGTGAACTTTGGGTCTTGAACTTCATTTTTTTTAATTTTTGGTCATCTGATGAGTCTTATATATATATAATACCAAATTTAAAAGTCTGTGAGTATGGATCCAGTGAAAAAGAACAAATTGTTCATCTCAAGACTACACTTATTAAATGTAGAATCTCAGATCTCAGCATCTCAAAGACATAGAGATGCTTAAGTTTTAAATACCTAGTCTAATTGCTTCTTTTTGGCAGTGCAGAAACTGAGACCTTCAGAAAAATGACTTGTTCAAGGTCACACTGTTAGAAAATGTCAGAGGTTAGATTTAAAATCAAGTCATCTGAATGCAAATGCAATGTCCTTTCCACTGTACTGACTAGTTAAGGAATGAGTACAGCATTCATCAGTGCAGTGAAAAGGGTACACACACAAATGAAATCTCAAATTTTTTTCAAGTGTTTGAAGTTTACAATATAGCTTGCTAACATACCCATATATGTGTATCTAAAATCATTTAAAAATCAAATTCCCCAAGAGATCTTCTTGTCTAGTATTCTGTCCTACATTTATTTAATCATCTCATGCACACCTTGTGAGACATGACTGCATATACTGAAATCTCTGTTCCTAGTTTCTTATGCTGTGCAGTGCACCACAACTTCTCTGGGGGTTCTCCAAGTAACATATTATTCTATCTCCATATTAATGAGATTTATCTTGGCTTTTAAAATATCCTAATGGATGGGTCACAATGCTTTATATTTTCATTAGGAAAGAATGAAACCAGGGAAAAATATATTTCCTTCTTTTTCCTTCCCCTGATATTAAATGATTAATCTGTGTGTTGTTTTCATACTATAGTTTCCAATTTAAATAATCAAGATGAAAAGGATTTGGAAAAGAGGATTTTGTTGTTGTTTTTTTAATCTCTCAAAAATGCAGCATATTATTGAGTGTACTTAAGAGAAAAAAAAGGCCCCTAGTTTTTACTGAAAACTCTTTCAGGCAGAGTGAGATTTTACATTTCTCAGCCATGTTTATTTGAAGTGTTCTCCAGGGCATTTAACATGGTCTATTATTCTCGGAGGATTAACTATGAAAATATAAGTCCTTTTAGCATTTATAGAAATTACCCAGGTAAATCACTTCCAATTCCCTTGTACTTAGGTGGGGAAAAATGGTAAAGCCTTGAAACAAAGATGCCAGCTTCTCATAATAATTTCTTTTTTTTTTTTTAATTTTTAAAACCTTTATTTGTATCATTTGCAAATATCTGCAGTGTAAACACTCACAATGAAAATTTCATAATCATCTCTTATCAGTGCACCACTGTGTATAGTTTTGGGATTTTTTTTTTTATATATATATATTTGAAACATTTAATGTTACGACCTCGAATTTCAGATCCATTTCCTTCCTCCCTTGTCACCCATTCCTTCTTGGGATATAAGTAATTCAGTATATGTTGTACATGTCTAGCTATGCAAAACATTATCATAGTAGATATATTGTTCAAGGCTGCTTATAATTCCCTCCCACTCATCCCACCCCCACCTAGTCCATTCCCTACATGATCCTGTCCCTCTTCCATAGTGGGTACTTCCAACCTCCCCTCACCCCAAGGATGCCCTCCCATCCATCATCCCTCCTCCCATCCCCCTTCCCCCTATCCTGCTGCAGGTTGAGATATCCCATTTAGTATGTATGTCATTTTCTCCCTGAACCAAATTCAATGTGAATGTGGTTTTGCCTTTTTAGCCTTCCTTATTCTCCCCTCCTTTGCACCCACTTCCCCTACATGAGATAGTTTACCCTACCATGTCTCTCCCCATCTCCTCTTGCCACTTTCCTCTCTCACCTCATAATTTCATCCCTTGAGTACTCTCCCTTCCCAACAAAATCAACCTATGCCCTCTTCTCATAATAATTTCAAGAATAGATTTGTTGTAGACAAGGAATGCATCATGCTCCCACCCATTCAGCAGTTTTGATTTGACTTTCAAGTCATTTCTGCTTTTTTTTGGGGGGGGGGGGAGGTGGGAAGACAGACCAATTTCGGGGCTAGTATTAAGTGTCTGAGGCCATATTTGAACTCATGTCCTCCTGACTCCAGGGCCAGTGCTCTATTCTCTGTACCATCTACCCACCCCCTTTTCATTGTTTCTTATATGTGGGAAAGGAAGAACTGTGGAAAAAAAGCTTCAGTTGTGGTTTTATACTTCTAAAAACTGTGTATTTTCTCATTTATATTTGATGGCAAAATAGCCTATTTTATCCTTTTTAGATTAATTCGTCACATGCTATCAGGTTGTATCCATTACCATGTAACTGTTCTGGGATAGTGATTTCCTTGGTTTTCCCAGAGGACTACAAGTCAATTCTCAGAACTGTTGAAGGTTTTTGGTAGTGACTTCCAGTAAGGCTTATTGAAATTGATGTATATATTTGAACCAAAAATTCAGTTGAGCAGGCAGTGGGAAATTATTTTAACATGGTGCCATCAACTATAATGCACCCAAGAAAGTAATTTTATTGGGTATGAGATTGTACCAAACATCTTTAAGCAATGGGGCATCTTTTAACATTCAAGGTTGCTATTCAGTTCACCAACATCAGGTTCTTTTGTATAACTGATAAATATGCAGAGAACTGAGGTCCAGCAATGGTGAGTAGTGACTTGACTACACAGGAAGTAAAAAAAAAAAAGTCAGGATTTGAAATGAGGTCCTCTGAATTCAAATCCAGCACTGTTTCCACTGGAATCCCAAAAAGAGTGGGTCCCATATTCCAGAGATTATCGTACATTTGTTTGGGTATTGGGGCAGGGGGGAGGGTGGTCGAAAACTAAGTTCAAACATTTCCCCCTATATTAGCTTTGTGACTCTTGACCATGCCTGTACGACATGTGGCCCACCAAAAGATTTCAGGCTGTCCAGGAAAAATGTAGAGGATATAAAAGAATATAAATATTTAATGAGTGCTTTTTCTATGACCTGCATAATCTGCCTTCCACTAATCAATAAAGTGCTCATCATGCAACTTGGCAGATGGGTTGTCATTGCACACTCTCCTGTTTGTCATGTGACCTGTAGCAACAAACCATCATCAGCCTATCTCTAGACTGAGAGGAGCAAAGAGTCACTGAGTTTTTGGTCATTACTGGTGATGACCAGGCATAAAGTGAGTGCAGCCACATGCCAATGAAGCTGACACCTGCTGTAATATGAGCAGCAACAAAAAACAAAAAACAAACAAACAAAAAAAACCTCCTTTTTTCCCTCCCTTGGGTAAGGCTGCCCCCTAGCCCCTTTCAAATTTCAAATTATATGAATGTCTGACACTCTCTCCTCAGACAGTCAGTTCAGTATTTCTTTCTATGCGAGCAGTTGCTGTGGAACTTTTTTTTAATTTCTAACATTAAAGTTGTGGGGCTGTCTTTATAAAATAGTTGATGAGAAATGGAAGATCAAACAGAACACAGAATGTTTAATCTGAAGTGGACAAATAGAAACTAGTTTATTTACACAAGAGATAAAGTATTGTGCCTTGTTTGCTGACAAGTAATTGCCATTCCAAAGGAATGCAATCTTCATAACAATTTCAAATCAAAATATCCTTACTTAAGCAAATTGGACACCAATGAAAAACAAATAAAAATGTCATAATTGCTGAAAAATCTCAGTGGCAAACAATGTTTTTTCAAGAAAGTAAACTCAGGAAATGAGATAAATACTAGAGTTAGTTATCAGATTTCAAAAAAAAAATTTGATTTCAAACATGATTCCAGAGTACAACTAAGTGATTGCTGACAAGAAGTGTAACATGTCCCATTAACTAAATGTAAAAAGTAAGAAGATCAGAAAACTGTTTTAAAGCAGGTACTACTTGTCAAAGTAATTTTTAAAACATTAATGCAATTTCAGATAAATAAAAATCTTAAGTAATAAGTATAATTCATTGATATTAATTGTATATTTTCTTTTTTAAGAAATATGTATTACATGTGAAATGGTTTAATCATTAGTTATACCTTTACTTAGAAGATGAGCCAGTAAAAACCTATCATTAGCCCAAAGCAGTTTAACCTCTTTTAATTTTAGCCCCTACATACTGCCAAGTTTGCTCTAGAGAAATCAACCAACATTTTTTAAGACAGTTTCTATATCTAGAAATTGGGAAGAATCCTATTTGCATTGGCTATCTCACAGGGTTTCTGTGAGAACTATGTTTTATAAAATATAAATATTTTATCATTTTAATAGCAAGCTATTATTATAACAATCAAGTACTCATAGTCAGTGATATATTAGTTGATGGTGATGATGGATTTTTTTTTTTTTGGTTTTTGGAGGGCAATTGGGGTTAAGTAACTTGCCCAAAGCTACACGGCTAGGTTTTTATTTGTGTGTGCGTTAAGTGTCTGAGGCCGGATTCGAACTCAGGTCCTTCTGACTCCAGGACCGACACTCTACTCACTGCGCCACCTAGGCACCCCCAATGATGGATTTTTATTAAAGAGGGAGTGCTCTCAGCTCATTGTAGTCCTTTCTTATTTAATTTTTATATCATCCCCCTTTTTGCTTAACTGGCATGACCAAGCATTCAATTGTTCTGAGACTGATCCTTTTCCCCAAGATTTTCATCCAGTGTTCTGAAACATCCTTAAGCAATCAATTATCCACTTTGGTGCGTCTGCTGATGCAGTACTGCTGAACTTGGAATCAGGACAAACTGGGTTAAAATATCAACTTACATGCTTATTAGCTATTCAATCATGTAAAAGTAACTTAAACTCCAAGGGACTCAGTTTTATTATAAGTAAAATTAAAATGACAATAATACCTCCCTCCAGGAGCTATTATGTAGCTAAAATAAATAAATCTAAATTAATTTACAAACCTTCCATATGGTAAGTGATGTAGGGCTGGAAGGTACCCCAGGTATCATCTAATAGAACACTCTCATTTTACAAATTAGTAAACTGAGACACGGGATGATTAAATGTCTTGCTCAATGTTTCATCACTAGTAGTGGGAGAACCATCATTCAAACTACAGCTCTAACTTTAAAGTACTACATAAATCTGAACCAGAATTATTTTGACAAGTGGGTGTCCCTAATAAAATAGGTCTTAGAGTATTAAGGGTTGAAAACATTAAAAATCAACGCAAAATAATTTGTTCATAGTTATGCCATCTAAACCTTGCCTTTATCCCTCCTCAATGTCTAAGATCAGATTTTATTCCACTGAATTCTAAACATAAGAAGTTAATGGTGAGAAGAGAGAGTAGATAGCTGGAATGATGATTGATGGCCCATATATAAGATTGTAATGTTGGAACAAGTAGAGTCTGGAATTCAGTTTTATAGGGATATTATTCTCAAAATGCCTAAAGGCACTTTTACAAAGTAACAAGTTAAATATCAGCCCTAATGTAGTGCTTGTATGGAATAATGAAGCAATCACTTCTGACATTTGTAGAAAGTGTAGGAAGTGTGAGCTCCTATGAACTTTGGGTGCCATAATATCTGTACCAAGTTCCATTACTGATCCTGATCATTTTCTCCTCAAATTCCACAATATAAGTAAATTGCAAGGAAAATTGACTATGAAGTGACTATGAAGTGACTATAATGTGTAACTCTGGAGCTAGAAATATCAATATATTGACAAAGTATATGGTAGCATAAGACATTGAAATCAACGTAACATAAATAACTCTATAATTAAGCATGATTGTGCATGGAAATGGAGAGAAGGGAGAGGGGAAGAGGGGAAGAAAGAAAATAATAGATGAGAAAATGCACCAATTGCCAGGCTAGTATTATACAATGCAGAAACGTAGTGTTCATCATGACATAGTAGAAAATTTACTAGAGGCAGAGTTAGAAAGCCTAGGAAAGTCTTTTTTTTTTCTATTTAGTACTTGTTTCAGTCTGGAGATATTATTACATTTTTCTGGTTTTTATTTCTTTATCAAGAAAATGACAAAGTTGGACATGATTTTATAGGTCCTTTCCATTTCTAAATCCTATTAGCTAAGACTACATAAGCACTTCCATTTGTTACTTTTTTTTCAATAATACTATACATAAAAGTCACTCATCTGAAACTTGACTAACAATCGGGAAGTAAGCAAAAGGCCTTTTAGCATCCAAAATATAAAGTACATGCACTAATACTCATGCACTTTACTCGGAGAGGGTCCCTTGGGCCATCATTCAAATCTTATTTCTTCTTAGTGTAAATATAGTTTTTTTTTAAACAAATACTTTATTAACTTCTGTTTTACATCATTCATTTCTGCCAGATTTTGAGTTACAATCATTTTCCCCCCATTATTCCCCTACCCAACCTCCCAGAATAGCAGTCCCACGAGATATCGCTTCCTCCAATCTGCTCTCTCCCATACCTTCTCCCATACCCCCATCGACTTTTCCATTAGAGGAAGATGAATCTTTGTGTCCCAATGCCTGCACATCTTATCTCCCAATTATAGGCAAAAGAGTAATAATAATAGTATTTATATATATATTTGAAACATTTAATGTTACGACCTCGAATTTTAGATCCATTTCCTTCCTCCCTTGTCACCCATTCCTTCTTGGGAGATAAGTAATTCACTATATGTTGTACATGTCTAGCTATGCAAAACATTATCATGGTAGATATATTGTACAAGGCTGCTTATAATTCCCTCCCACTCATCCCACCCCCCACCTGGTCCATTCCCTACATGATCCTGTCCCTCTTCTATAGTGGGTACTTCCAACCTCCCCTCACCCCAAGGATGCCCTCCCATCCATCATCCCTCCTCTCATCCCCCTTCCCCTATCCTGCTGCAGGTTGAGATATCCCATTTAGTATGTATGTCATTTTCTCCCTGAAGCAAATTCAATGTGAATGTGGTTTTGCCTTTTTAGCCTTCCTTATTCTCCCCCTCTTTTGCACCCACTTCCCCTACATGAGATAGTTTACCCCACCATGTCTCTCCCCATCTCCTCTTGCCACTTTCCTCTCTCACCTCATAATTTCATCCCTTGAGTATTCTCCCTTCCCAACAAATTCAACCTATAACCTCTATCCATATATAACTGTAACCATATACACACACATTCACATATGTATTCATATGACCACACACCCTTCTTCCATTATTTTCATAGTGAGAAAGATATCATCAGTCACAGTTATTGCTTTCCATATAGGAATGTAAATAGTTCAACTTTGATAAGTTCCTTTTGATTTCTTTTCCCTGATTACCTTCTCAGGCATCTCTTGCTTCTTGTGTCTGGATGTCAAATTTTCTATTCAATTCTGGTTTTTTCCTCAAGAATGCTTGAAAGTCCTCTATTCCACTGAATGACCATATTTTCCCCTGAAACAAAATACTCAGTTTTGCTGGGTAGGTGACCCTTAGGTTCATTCCCAGTTCTTTTGCCCTCTGGAATATCATATTCCATGCCCTTCTATCCCTCAGTGTAGAAGCTGCCAGGTCCTGGGCTATTCTGATTGTGTTTCCACAATATTGAAATTGTTTCTTCCTGGGCGCTTGTAGTATTTTCTCCTTGATCTGGGGATTCTGGAACCTGGCTATAATATTTCTGGGAGTTTTCTTTTTGGGATCTTTTTCAGGAGGTGATCGGTGGATTCTTTCAACCTCTATTTTGCCCTCTGGATCTAAAACATCAGGGCAGTTTTCCTCGAGAATTTCTTGAAGGGTGATTTCTAGGTTCTTTCTTTGATCATGGCTTTTGGGTAGTCCAATAATTTTTAAATTGTCTCTCCTGGATCTATTTTCCAGGTCAGTGGTTTTTCCCTTGAGATATTTCACATTGCCTTCTAATCTTTCATTTGTTTGGATCTGCTTAACAGCATCTTGATTTCTCATAAAGTCATTAGCTTCCATTTGCTCCAGTCTAACTCTGAAGGAATGAATCTTCTCAGTGAACTTTTGAGATTCTTTTTCCATCTGGCAAATTCGACTTTTTAAGGCATTCTTCTCCTCATTGCCCTTTTGGGCCTCCTTTACCATTTGAGCTAGTCTATTTTTTAAGGTGTTGTTTTCCTCAGTCAGGCTGTTGACCCTCATTTCATACTTTCCTGCATCCTTCTCATTTCTCTTTCCAATTTTTCCTCCACTTCTCTTATTTGATTTTTAAAGTCCTTCTTAAGGTCCTCTATGGCCTGCAACCCGCTCATGTTTTTCCCCTGGGGCTTTTGGAGCAGGACTTCTGACCTCACAGTCCTTTTCCCGCTCTATGCCCCAAAATAGGAGTCTAGGGTTGCATTTTTCTGTTTCCTTTGCCTTGGCATGTTGCCACTTAATTGCTTGACTTTTGGGCTTGTTGCCACACTATGGCTTTAAGGCCAGATAGAGGAATTTTCGTCCCGAAAGTGTGGGGGGCAACTTCCGTTTCTGGCAAGCTGTAAACCCACCCACAACTTCCACCCTAGATCACAATCCAGATCCAGGAGGTTAAAGCAAGAGCGATTACCCCCCAAGACTGATCGCTGGATCTCCCCACGATTTGTAGGCTGGGAGCCGGATCTGCCTCTGAAAACTACAAAATGGCGTGTCTCCTCAGCAGCTTCTAACCCCCAGGGGAGGGAGCTGACGCATTCCCCAAATACAGGTCCCAAAGTCCATAGGACACTAACCTCTTACTTTGTCCTAGGCAAGTCTATGTTGATAATTCTGGAATCTCCACAGTTCCTGGTGTTCTGGGGTTCCTCCAGCCGGCTGCTGGCCCTGCCGCCCTGGGGCTAAAACCTCGGCTCATGTGGACCTGGGCTCGGCTCGGCTCCTGCGCTCTGCGAGCTGCCGGCTCCCAGACCACTGCGCTGGTCCTTCCTGCAGGGTGCTGGGCTGTCCTCAGCGGGAGGTTAGCTTCTCTGTGTCGTTCTGTGGGTGCTGAGGCTCCAGAAGTTTTTCAGAGTCCTTTTTTACATAGTTTGTGGAGAATCTGGGGGCAGAGAGGCTTGGAAGAGCTGTTTCTACTCCGCCATCTTGGCTCCACCCCGTAAATATAGTTTTACACAAGCTTTATTACTTATTTTTCTATCCAAGAGCAAACAAATAGCAAAGCAAAAAGGAGGAGCCCTCTTGGCACAGTGATAGGTAAAGGAATACTAAAAGTATAAAGTTGTTACAGATGAAAGCAAATGAGAAAAAACAATGACAACAAAAACTATACCAAAAATAGGTAAACAGAAAATAAATAAATAAATAATGTGTGACCATTTAATGGATGCCGAAAAAATGTCCTAAATCCTCAATAAACGTTAGAGGGATAATTTTAATGTTATCTGGTAGAAAATTTGATGAGACACAATTGTGCATCCAAGTTATCAAGAGGCCATGATAAGTAATTTAGTAAAGAAAGGAAGCAGATTTATAACATACACTAGAGAGTTCTTTGGTCCAATCAACAATAGTACAAAGAAAAATTATGGCAATTCAACAAGGTAAGCTTTTATTTATTTGGAATAGTAATTCATAGAATAGACTTTTCTCAAATCTGGATAAATGCAGTACTGCTCCTCTGAATATTCTGTAGATCTTAATATCTTTGATATCCTGGTATCTAAAAGGCAGCAAGGTAGCTCAGTAAAAAGAACATTTGGCCTGAAGTCAGAAAGAAATGAGGTCTACTTTGCCCACAGACATTTATGGTGTGTCCCTGGGCAACTTACTTAACCTTTGTTTGCCTTAATCCACAGTAGAAGAAAATAGTAAACCTCTACAGTATCTTTGCCAAAAAACACCATGAACAGTATGGTCCATGTGGTCATGAAGAGTTGGCCATGACTTAAAGAATGAATCACAACAAAACCTTTCCCTCTATCCTATCAAATAAAACAATGTCATAGGTACTTAGCAAATGGTTATAGACTGACTGATAAAGAAAGGTGTTTTCTTAAGGGGCAACTAGGTAGTGCAGTAGATAAAGCACCAGAACTGGAGCCAAGAAAATCTGACTTCAAATCCAGCCTCAGACATTTATTAATTGTGTGGCCTTGTATAAGTCATTTAACCTTTTTATCCCTTAGTTTCCTCATCTATAAAATGAGTTGGAGAAAGAAAGGCAAAACATTCAAGTATCTTTGCCCAAAAAACTTCAAATGGGGTTTTGAAGATTTAGACAGAACTGAAACAACTCAAAACAACAACAAAGACCACAATACTTCAATGGGTCTGATCTTATCAATGTGGGCACATGGTACAAATTCCCATACACCCTTACCTTCCCATCCTTTCTAATCAATATTCATATCTTCCAATAAATATTGGGAATTCCTGGAGAATACCTTTACTGAGCTTCTTGATTTCTTCTGGATCTCTTTATATTGCCTGAATACTAATGGAGTAGAAAGACTCTTCAGAGCTTATTACTTACTATCCTTATATTATGAGACTGCCTCCTTCTCTGCTCATGCTCCTTTCTAATTCTATTCTGTAGATATCTTCTCCTACAAAGTCTTTCACTGATAATATAACAAACACTACTCCGGCTCTGATTTTTCATTACATGGAAATGACTGGATTACTGAAGGCTATACTAGTGGATCATAAACTTTGGCAAGTTTTAGAAAAGATTAGAGGTTGCCCTAGCAATAGAGTGATTCTGCTTCCTGAAGTCCAGCCTACATAAGTTCAGAGAAGCTCATTACCAACAGGTTAACTACTTGGTAATGAATGTTTTAGCCATGACACCATATGAAAGAGAGAAAAATACAAAGCAATCCTAGGTCCTATTTGGTCCCTTTCCAGTTCTTCAATAACATTGGTAGGGTGGTAGAAAGGAAGCAGAAGTTTCGAAGTTTCAACTACATAGCATTTAGATTATCTATAAATTTTAATTAGGTTATTACAACTTTGAGAGCTCTGAGATCTATAACCTAAGGCCAACAAGAATATATAGTTTTGGAGGAGCCAAATTGTGTCATTACTGACCAAAAAACAAATAAAATAAAACATAAACAAAAACAACAACACAAAAACCTGGAGGGGGGAGGAAATCATAAAAGAAAGAAGCTAAAAGGAAGTATAGCTCACAATATCTCCTCAAACAAGCAAGGGAGGGAATTTTTACACTTGGTAACTTCAATACAAATGTGAAAATAGGTGAAGATGGTAAACTCTATGGAGAAAACATGTATCAAGAATAATAAATGGCAGACATACTACACAGAAGCCTCATGCCTGTATATCATGATCATTTTTAGAATAAGTGAATTATTGTTTCTTTCCTTCTCTTTCCTTCCCTTCCTTTCCTTTACTGCCTACCTCTCTCTCTGTCCACATGTAATACCATGTCCTTCCCTGCAGGTGCTCTGCTCAAAGGAGGGCAAATTTTTATGGATGAAACCTAGCAAGAGATCAGTGGTGCTGTGAACAGGGACTTGAGAAAAGTACCAGATAGAGAAGAGGCCTCCTGAAATTCTGGAGAACACAACTAAAGGTAGGAGGAGAAAGTCAGATTTTCTCTTAAGTTAAAAACTTACAGAGGATAACTCACCAGGCTAACATGAGTATGTGATAGGGATGAGTAGAAAATACAAACAAGCAAAGTTGATCCTGGTCTCACAAAAAACATTGCAGGAGAAAATGAGACAGGTACAAAGCAAAAGTAGCAACCAAGAATATTATCAAAGACTTTTAAAAAGAATAGTAAGAGAAAGAGGATTATTTATCACTAGCAATAAGCTGCAAGAATTCTTGGAATGCATAGAGCAAAAAGGGATGGTAGATTTAATAATAGGGGATATAGCAGGGAGATACAGATACTTACAGAGGAGTAAGAGGCTTATGGAGGAGGGACTCCCATCATTTTTCTATTTCTGTCTTTTTTCTATCAATATATTAATGATACGTTTAATATCAGAAATGAAAGTGCCAGGGGGTGGATCAAACCATTTACGGTTATACAGCTGTCTTTGTTGGAAACAGATAAAAAGAAAATGATCAAGTAAGTTTTACTTGACCTCCATTTTGGAGGACCAATAATAATATCTGATTCCTGCAAAAGATCTTTAACAATTTCTTACTGCAATCTTCCTGTCATTTTCTGTCTGTTTTGTTTATGTGTCCCTGTTTGGGCACCACTGATGCCTGTATCAAAATGGGCATGGGCTGAACCAAAGAGTATGGAATGAATGGACATGAGTCAGGCAGGTTCTGTCATAGCAGTTCCAATTTATTGATCAGAGAGCAGAGTTTATATAATGAAAGTAAAGCAATTATCTCTTAGGTTCCCATGAGAGAATGTTTAATGTCCTTGTTCATTTATGTACATCTGTATGTTTTAATGTCCTTGTCCCCTTGCATGCATCTATGTCTGGGTCACTGCTCGATTATCGTGTCCTAAACTCCTTCAAGTGAGGAAGAGATGGCAAGCCATGGGGAGCTGGCTAGGAAAAAAACCTGGACCAGACTCTTCCCATGTATGGACAAGGTCAGAAACCAGCCCTTGACAGTTTACTGGCTATATTTCTTCCTTGAAGACCATGTCGTAAACCCAATTCACTCTGGCTCTCATTACTTGACCAGCAATAGGTCACAGAACAAGCACCTCTTAGTGGTCATTGTTTGGGCTCTGGGGGCTCAGAGTTAAAGTAAATTGTAATTGTTTCTGTTTTGGCCAGAAATCCTGGGGGTCTTCCCCTGCCAGACTGATACTTTTTATCATGTAAAAGGAGCCATTCTTTGAATCATTTCTTAACTAGCCTTAATATCAATCCCTGAATAGGCAATGCTTCAAATCAAAGTGAGGACTTCTAAAAAATTTACCTTATAAAGGCCAAGGCCATCCACTGTATTGGGGCCATAATCAGTCATCCTGATCTATATCTTGCCACTGCATCCAGGTGGCTCCAGAGGAGAAAGTGAGGCTGGTTATCTTGCACAGCCCTCTCTCCCTTAAATCTAATTCACTTACAAGTCATAGAACCATATCCTTGATGTCACGGTGCCCTTCAAGAACAAAGGATAAACAACAACAACCACAACTATTAGATGTATATTCCAAAGAAACCATAAAAAAGGGAAAATGATCTATATGTACAAAATATATTTAGCAGTTATATTTATGGTTTAAAAAGTGAATGGATGCCTATTAATTGGGGAATGGTTAAACTAGCTATGGTATATGAATATAATGGAATACTATTGTAAAATAAGAAATTATGAATAGGCAGAGTTCAAAAAACCTGGAAAGAATTGTATAAATTGTTGCAAAGTGAAATAAGCAGAATAAGGAAAGCATTGTACACAGTATTAGCAACATCCTGTGATGCTCAACTATGAATGATTCAGTTCTTCTCAGAAAGACAATGATCCAAGACAATATAAAGGACTCATAAAGGAAAATGTTATCCATATCCAAACAAAAAAAATCAAATGTACTCTGAAGGCAAATTTATGCATTTTTTCAAGTTTTATTATTTCTCATGTTTTTCCCCTTTTGATCTGTTTATCTTCCACAACTTTGATGAATGTGGAAAAGTGTGTTACATTATAGCATATGCATAAACTACATCAAATTGCCCACCATTTTCAGAATAGGGGAGGAAGAGAGAAAAATTTGGAACTAAAAATGTTGTAAAAATGAATGGTAAAGGGGGCATAGCCAAGATGGAAGAGTAAAAAGAAGAGACTTGCTTCAGCTCTACCCCAAATTCCCCAAATAACTATAAAAATTACTCTAAAATTCTAAAGCAGCAGAACTTACAAAAAGATGGAGTGAAACAAAATTCCAGCCCAAGAAAAACTGGAAGGTCAAAAGGAAAGGTCCATTGCACCAGGCAGTGAGAGGAGCACAGTCTAGCACAAAACACACCAGAATAGCAAGCCAAGAGTAGGCCTCAGGGGACTGAATCATTGGCAGTTGTGGTGGTTTCCAGACTTCTTGACCCATAAATGTAAAAGAAAACTTAGAGGGACAGCAGTAAAGTTTTATCAGGCTTAGATTGATGAAAAAATCAGGAAAAATGAATCAACAACTTTCTAAAGGAGACCCACAAAAAATATTGAGGAAAATAATACTTTAAAAAAATAGACTAACCCAAATGGCAAAAGGAAAAAAAAAACAATGATAAGAAAAATAGCTTAAAAATTAGAATAAAGCAAATGGAAGTCAATAACTTTATGAGAAATCAAGAAATTATAAAACAGAACTGAAAGAGTGAAAAAAAATAGAAGACCATGTGAAATATCTCAATGGAAAAACCACTGACATGGAAAATAGAACCAGGAGAGATAATATAAAAAATATTGGTCTACCAGAAAGCCAGGATCAAAAAGCAAGCCTACACATCGTCTTTTAAGAAATTGTCAAGCATGGGGTGGCTAGGTGGCCCAGTGAGTAGAGCATCAGCCCTGGAGTCAGAAGGACCTGAGTTTGGATCCGGCCTCAGACACAACGCACACACAAACAAAAACCTAGCCGTGTGACCTTGGACAAGTTACTTAATCCCAATTGCCCTCCAAAAAGCAAAAGAAAGAAAGAAAGAAAGAAAGAAAGAAAGAAAGAAAGAAAGAAAGAAATTGTCAAGCATAACTACCCTGATATTCTAGAACCCGAGGATAAAATAGAAATTGAAAGAATACACATATCACCTAATGAAAAAGATCCCAAAAGGAAAATTCTATGGAATATTGTATCAAAATTTCAAAGTTCTTAGGTTTAGGAAAAAATATTCCATGCAGACAGAAAGAAACAATTCAAATACTGTGGAAACACAATCATGATAACACAAAATTTAGCAGCTTATATACTAAGGGCTCAACAGGCTTAGAATATGATATTCTGGAGATCAAATGATCTAGGATTAAAACCAAGAATGACCTATTCAGCAAAACTGAGTGTAATCCTTCAAGGGAAACAAATTGGTATTCAATGAAATAGAGCACTTTCAAGCATTCTTGAAGAAAAGACCAGAGAATCAAATACTTTCTTTTTTTAATTTTATGTTTATTTTTAGTTTACAACATTCATTCCCACAAGATTTTGAGTTACAAATTTTCTTTCTGTCTTTCCCCTACCTACCATCCCAAAACAGCAACCACACTGAATATCTCTGCACCCAATCTGCTCTCTCCTATATCCTTCCCCATACCCAATACAACTGGTAGAGCAAGATGGATATCTATGGCCCAGTAACTATATATTTTATTTCAAAGTTGCATGTAAAATAATAATAATAATAATGATAATAATAATAACTATTATTATTATTGTTATTATAGATTTTTTCAAACAATTTTAAAACTTTGAATTCCAGGTATTTCCCTTCCTCCCTTATCACCTAGCCTTACTGTCAAGATAAGCAGTACAATATAGGTTGTACATGTGTAGTTACACAAAACATTTCCATAGTGGATATATTGTGAAAGATTGACTATATATCCCTCCATCCTATCCCATCCCACACTTGTTCTATTTTCCACTTTATCCCTGTCCCTTTTCAAAAGTGTGTGCTTCTCAGGGCAGCTAGGTGGCACAGTGAATAGAGCACTGGCCCTACAGTTAGGAGGACCTGAGTTGAAATCCAGCCTCAGACACTTTACACAAATACTAGCTGTGTGACTTGGGCAAGTCACTTAACCCCAATTGCCCTCAAAAATGCAAAGAAAAAAAACAACAACAACTGTGTGCTAACTACCTTCCACACCCCCATCTGCCTGCTTTTCTATCATTTCCCCTCTTATCCCTTTCCCTCCTATTTTAATATAGGCTAACATACCCAATTTAGTGTGTATGTTATTCCTTCCTTTAGCCAAATTCAATGAGAATAAGGTTGATCCATTCCCTTTTCCCTTCCTGCTCTTCCCCTCTATTGTACCAGTTGTACCTGGCCTCTTTTATATGAGATAATTTATCCTATTCTGTCTCTCCCTATCTCCTCTCATTATATTCTTCTCTTATCTCTTAATTTTATTTTTTAAATATCATCCCTTCCTATTTAATTGATCCTGTGTGCTCTGTCTCTGTATACCTCTACACACATAAACACACATTCAATATACATTCATAAGCACATATACCCTCCTTTATAGACATATACATGTATATATGTATACATATATGTTTATACATACATGTATGTATACATACACACATATATATGTATGTATGTATAAACACACATTTATATTCCTATCAACTATCCTCACACAGAGAAAAGTTTCATAAGTTACAATTATTGTTTTTCTATGTGGGGATGTAAATAGTTCAACTTTGATAAGATCCTTATGATTTCTTTTCCCTGTTTACCTTCTCATGCTTCTCTTGCTTCTTGTATCTGAATGTCAAATTTTCTATTCAACTTTGTTTTTTTTCACCAAGAATGATTGAAAGTCCTTTATTTCACTGAATGATCATATTTTCCCCCTGAATCATTACACTTAGTTTTGCTGGGTAGGTGATTTTTGGTTTTAATCCTAGCTTCTTTGAGTTCTGGAATTTCATATTCCAAGACTTTTGACCCCTTAATGTAGAAGCTACTAGATCTTGTGTTATCCTGATTGTTCTGCTGTACTCAAATTGTTTCTTCTTGACTGCTTGCAATATTTTCTCTTTGATCAGGGAACTCCAGAACATGGCTATAATATTCCTATGAGTTTATTTTTTGGGATCTTTTTCAGGAGGTGATCGCTGAATTCTTTCAATTCCTATTTTGCCCTATGGTTCTGAAATATCAGGGCAATTTTGCTTGAGAATTTCTTGAAATATAGTGTCTAGTTTCTTTTTTTTATCATGGCTTTCAGGTAGTCCAGTGATTTTTAAATTATCTCTTCTGGGTCTATTTCCCATGTCAGTGGTTTTTCCAATGAGATATTACACATTGCCTTCTATTCTTTCATTTGTTTGGATCTGTTTAACAGCATCTTGTTTTCTCATAAAGTCACTAGCTTGCATTTGCTCCAGTCTAACTCTGAAGGAATGAATCTCCTCATTGCCCTTTTGAGCCTCCTTTGCCATTTGAGTTAGTCTATTTTTTTAAACAAATGCTTTATTAACTTCTGTTTTACATCATTCATTTCCGCCAGATTTTGAGTTACAATCATTTTCCCCCCGTTACTCCTCTACCCAACCTCCCAGAATAGCAGTCCCACAAGATATCGCTTCCTCCAATCTACTCTCTCCCATACCTTCTCCCATACCCCCTTCGACTTTTCCATTAGAGGAAGGTGAATCTTTGTGTCCCAATGCCTGCACATCTTATCTCCCAATTATAAGCAAAAGAGTATTAATAATAGTATTTATATATATTTGAAACATTTAATCTTAAGACCTCGAATTTCAGATCCATTTTCTTCCTCCTTTGTCACCCATTCCCTCTGGGGAGATAAGTAATTCAGTATATGTTGTACATGTCTAGCTATGCAAAACATTATCATAGTAGATATATTGTACAAGGCTGCTTATAATTCCCTCCCACTCATCCCACCCCCACCTGGTCCATTCCCTACATGATCTTGTCCCTCTTCTATAGTGGGTACTTCCAACCTCCCCTTCCCCCAAGGATGCCCTCCCATCCATCATCCCTCCTCTCATCCCCCTTCCCCCTATTCTGCTGCAGGTTGAGATATCCCATTTAGTATATATGTCATTCTCTCCCTGAACCAAATTCAATGAGAATGTGGTTTTGCCTTTTTTGCCTTCCTATTCTCCCCTCCCTTGCAACCACTTCCCCTTGCTTCTTCTACATGAGATAGTTTACCCTACCCTGTCTCTCCCCATCTCCTCTTGCCACTTTCCTCTTTCACCTCATAATTTCATCCCTTGAGTACTCTCCCTTCCCAACAAAATCAACCTATGCCCTCTATCCATATATAACTTTAACCATATACACACACATTCACATATGTATTCATATGACCACACACCCTTCTTCCATTATTTTCATAGTGAGAAAGATATCATCAGTCACAGTTATTGATTTTCCATATAGGAATGTAAATAGTTCAACTTTTATAAGTTCCTTTTGATTTCTTTTCCCTGATTACCTTCTCAGGCATCTCTTCCTTCTTGTGTCTGGATGTCAAATTTTCTATTCAATTATGGTTTTTTCCTCAAGAATGCTTGAAAGTCCTCTATTCCACTGAATGACCATGTTTTCCCCTGAAACAAAATACTCAGTTTTGCTGGGTAGGTGACCCTTGGGTTCAGTCCCAGCTCTTTTGCCCTCTGGAGTATCATATTCCATGCCCTCCCATCCCTCAGTGTGGAAGCTGCCAGGTCCTAGGCTGTTCTGATTGTGTTTCCACAATATTGAAATTGTTTCTTCCTGGCTGCTTGTAGTATTTTCTCCTTGATCTGGGGATTCTGGAACCTGGCTATAATATTCCTGGGAGTTTTCTTCTTGGGATCTTTTTCAGGAGGTGATTGGTGGATTCTTTCAACCTCGTCCCGAACGTGTGGGGGGCAACTTCTGTTTCTGGCAAACTGTAAACCCACCCACATCTTCCACCCTAGATCACAATCCGGATACAGGGAGGTTAAAGCAAGAGTGATTACCCCGAAGACTGATCGCTGGATCTCCCTACAACACACAGGCCAGGAGCTGGACCTGCCTCTGAAAACTACAAAATGGCATGTCTCCTCAGTGGCTTCTAGCCCCCAGAGGAGGGAGCCGATGCATTCCGCAAATACTGGTCCCAAAGTCCATAGGACACTAACCTCTTACTTTGTCCTAGGCATGTCTATGTTGATAATTCTGGAGTCGCCACAGCTGCTGGTGTTCTGGGGTCCCTCTGGCTGGCTGCTGGCCCTGGCGCCCTGGGGCTAAAACCACAGCTCACACAGGCCTGGGCTCAGCTCCCAGAGCACTGCGCTGGCCACTCCCAGGGCACTGAGCTGTCTGCTCCCAGAGCTCTGTCCTTGCTGTTCCCTGCTGAGCTCCCGGGCTCTCCTCAGCCGGAGGTTAGCTTCTCTGCGTCGTTCTGTGTGTGCTTGAGCTCCAGAAGTTCTTCAGAGTCCACCTTCTACATGGTTTGGATGTGGTGTGGGGGAGAGACCCTTTGAAGTCTCATTTACCATTTCAAAATTACATTTCATTACATTTCAAAATTACTACAAAGGAAGAAATAATGAAAATTACAAATGATATTCAATTGAAGTAACTCCTTATTTTTCAAATAACTTTCTGATAATAAAATATAATAACAGAAGAAATGATACAAATATTTTAAAAGATGACATCCTAAAGAAGTTTAGATCATGTAAATCTGTTTCTCAAAGAAAAGTCTAAAAAGTACATTAGCCAAAACACATTTGCAAAATGATGAGTCACGGAAACCAGAGGTAATAGAACTTTAGAATATGTATACCATTATTTGTGAAATGTAATGGAAAAGTGACATTATGGGAGTATAACAGTATAAAAGAGGAGAGGACAGAGATTATAAACAACTTAATGAAATATTGTCAAATTACCCACCAAAGCAATATACTTCTGAAGTCATTTCAGGTTGAAAGTTGAAGAACAACAATCATAATACAGAAATGATTTTCAAAGATTTTGTTATGGGTTTGTGTGTGTGTGTGTGTGTGTGTGTGTGTGTGTGTGTGTCTGTCTGTCTGTCTGTCTGTCTGTGTTTAAATAGTTTTTTTACATAAACTATTCCCCATGGAAGAATATGGTGCCCTAACACTTGGAAACTAGCAGTATTGTTAATTTACTTAAGGAGGAGGTAGAAATTGCACTAAATTAAGCTGAGAAGGAAAAATATGATATATTGAACAAATCAATGTGGGTAAGTTCTTTGTTAGAAGTACACAAGTATCTGAATGTAAAGTGATCACTTCTAAAAGTTGTCCAAAGAAAGGTAAGAAGCTAACCATGGGAGGAAGACTTTTGGACTTTTTTTTTAACATAAAATGGTAACAAAGAGGGAATTAACTACCAATTTATAAACCTATGTTCACATCTATGTACATTTTTATTCATATGCACATATACTTTTGATATTGACAATAAGGGTGTCATGAGGGAACAAGCAAAGTTTTCCAAGTGATATTACATAGTAAATCTGAACTTCATCATGGCATCATTGATTTAAAGATGGAGAAAATACCATATTATATTGTGATCATTTTTTGCTGAATGTGTGTGTGTGTGTTTTATTTGATAGAGCAAAACATCACCATAAAATATCTTCATACAGAATGTTTCCTTTTTCATACAACAAAATTATTTTGTATCATTAAAACATGTAGTAATATAGATTCCCTTATCTGATTATTCTTAATTGATATCAGATGAGTAAAATTTGGTGAGTTAAGGTTTTGTTCATTGTCATGATGGAGATGTGTCAGAGATTCCAAGTTGAACAATGATTCCCCATGAATGGTTTCCCATGATCGGTGAATTCACCTAGAAAATATTATTTATGGAAGCATTTATGCTGGTTGCCTAAAACCCTGAAAAACTACATAACCTTCTGGTATCAGAAGCTTTTAGGCTAATCATTGGCATAGAACAAGCTAAATGGATGAAGGATATTGACTGCACCAATTAAAATACTCACTTAAATGCGAAAAACAACAACAACAATACAAACAACAGCAAAAAAAAAAAAAAAAAACCTTTAAAACTTCTTCAGCACTGAATTTCAAAAGAAAGAAAAGTTCCTAACAATTTCAGTTGTCAATAGGAGAATACACTATCTCAGAAGTTACCATGTTCCCTGTCACTGCAAATATTCAAGCAATATTTGGTTGAACATTCTTTGTTGTTGTTCTGTTGTGTCCTACTTTTTGTGACCCCATTTGAGGTCTTCTTGGCAAAGAAACTGGAGTAGTTTGCCATTTCTTTTCTCCAGTTCATTTTATAGATGAGGAACTAAAGCAAACATGATTAAATTATTTGCCCAGTGTCGGACCTGGATTTGAACTCAGGTCTTTCTGACTCCAGGCCCAACACTATTCACTGAACCACTTAGTTGCCTTGATGACTACTTCTTCGGAATGCTGCGAAGAGAATTCCTATTAACAGATGCCTTGTACTAGGTACCCTTCTGGCTTTGAGTTTCTGTCATATAATTAATGTTCATGTTGATGAGCATGATATCATAAAGCTGTGGGAAGAAGTTTTCTGCAAATTGACACTGGATAATTTGCCTTTTGCCTACATGGAAGTTGTACCTTATTTGTCTGCTATGTTCCTCTTTGTTTCAATGATTTTAGGGAACCATTTGTATAATTGGGGATTCTACTGAAGAATTAAGGGGCGACCATTAAATGTTTCTTTCTTTATCTCATACATGTAGGGTTGTACTGGAACAAAGAGCTACATTCAGGGATCCGGATTCATAACAGCCCTTTTGCCCTAGAGTGGAACAGAGGCTGTTATAGTAATTTGAGAATGTGTGAAGGAGGAAATAAAGATTTCTTACAATATAAAGAAGAATTGAGATCACTAATCAAAAGGCTAGGAATGCTGTTGGCAAAATTATGAACTATGGAAAATGTATCTTTAGTGCTGGATGAAAAAAATGTCTCTCTTTTCTCCTTGCTTTCAATACTCCACTTCCCCAGGATTAGAATCTTCCTGAATCAATTCTTCAGGTAAGAACAACAGTAAGCCATCAAACTGTCAACCTAATGTACTGTTATCCCTAACATAAGTATTTGCATTTAAAAATATATATTTTTCAGGTCAGGGTAATCATACTTTCAATGTTATAAATCAATAACAAATGAGTTGGAGAGAGGGAGGGAGAGAGGGTGGGAGGGAGAGGGAGAAACCGAGACAGAGAGACAAGGAAAGACAGAGAGAAAGAATGAGAATTTGTGGCACAGAAAACATTCCTTGAATGCCTCCTATCATAGCAGAGATGTAACAGTTTTTTCTGCCCTTACTGAAAAGCAGGGTGGGGCAGAGGCTTCTATCTGCCAGCTTCCCCCACCTGCTACTGACCTGAGAGAAGGACTCCTCAAGATCATCCCCATGGCCCAAATGCTCACTGGTTTGGTCCTATGCCCAAGAACCTGGAGAATTTTAGGTCCAGTTCAGATTTAGATGCTCATTTGTAGTATTGTCACTACAGTAACTTCTGAGCAGGGGCAGCTCACTTGACCCTGGAAAGGAAGAATTTTTTTTAGGATGCAGTATAGAAAATGTTGCCTACTCACTAGGTATCTGTACAGAATGAGCTGACATTCAGAAGGCCATCTCAGAAGGTCACAAAGAGTTTTGGACCATTGCTATGTTAAAAACTTTAGCTTAAAAAGGCCAAGGTCACCTACTGCATCCTGGACCGTCTACATTCATGCTGATCCATTTCTGACCACTGAACTCATATGACTCTGGAGGAAAAGTGAGGCTGGTGACTTTGAATAGCCCTCCCCATTTAAATCCTATTCACTTGCCTGTCATGGCATCACCTCCCTGATGGCATGGTCTTCTTCCAGAATGAAGGACAAAAATCACTAAAACCAGCAACAACTAGATGGTCAAGAGAATATTCTATGAGAGATCTAAATGTCTTCCTTATGATTGAAGTCTTCGAAGATGATGGCATTAGCTCTTTTAATATAAGCTGTAAGAGTAGTTTAGATTAGTTAGTTTCTAAGATCCCTTCCAAACCTAACATCTACTGAATCAGAGGGAATGCGATTGAACCAGGGGAGTTTGAAGTAAGTTGGCAGAGTTCTCAGAAAAATGTTTTAAATGCACAAACTAAAATACAAAGGATTACAGAGGAAACCAATAATATTGAAATACTAATGATTGGTTGATTTTTGTCCTTTGTTCACGAAGAGTACCAAAATTACATCACTATACTAAAGTCATGTTTCAGTGTGTCTGACTGCAGCTGATCAGACCAATACAAACTTGAAACATTCTGCCACAGGTTGGGCACAAATAGTGCATGTCAACCTTTGGGGTGGATTCTCTAAATCTGCACATCCTGCATTTCCTTTTAGTTTTTTTTCAATTCTGTTTTGCTCATAGAGCATAGCACCTTTTCTGATGTGGGCACACCATGCTGAGCAGTCCTGTGCCACTTTCTCCGGTGTCACACAATCAATTCCAAAGTTATTGAGAGTGATCTTGAGAGTATTCTTGTAACACTCCTTCTGACCACCATGTGGATGCTTGCCCTGTGTGAGTTCTACATAAAACAGTGTTTTTGACAAGCATACATTTTGCATTTTGCAAACATACATGGCCAGTCCATCAGTCCATCTCTCTGAAGCAGATTGTATGCTTAGCAGTTTAGCTTGAGTAAAGACCTCAGTGTCTGCTAACTTATCCTGCCAGGTAATCTTCAGAATTTTCTTGAGGCAATTCCACTAGTATTAAAATGCTAATACCAAAATTATTTAAAAAAACAACAAAAATAAGTTCACAGAGCCCAGGTTGAGAATCTTTGGCCTAGGTAGTCTTGGAGGTTCTTTCCAAATCAAACATGTGATGTGTTAAGGTCCACTCTGTGTGTTACAGTTCAGTTATAACATTCTGTTTTCTAGTTTTTACTATTCTCAGACCCTTCCTAGAAACTCTACCATTCATTGAACACAAGTGCCAATCAGGAGTCTCCTGACAGCCAAGATCTTTCTCCATGTCTTTAACTTCTATTGTGAATTATGTAATTTAATTTAAAAGAATTATCCAGTTGCCATATTAATTTTGCATAGTTGGGATCAAAATATCACCCTTTGATGACTGATCTTCTGATGTCCTTAGTTGGAGTTATGGAGCCAAAGTCACTGTGTATTTGTGGTTTGAGTCCAGCTTCCTCTCTGGGTACTGTACCTCATATTCAAAAAGCCCCATCCCACTCACCAAACCAGAAGCCCAAACCAGAAGGTGTGGTTCTTATGTGGTAGGGGTTGCTGGGAACCCCAAAATGTCAGGAGACAAGATGGAATCTGCAGGGCATGAATTCATGCACTCAAACCTTCTTCTAGTCAAAAGGCAGTTTATTTCAGTGCCAATTGTTAGGGAATCTGTATCTTAATGGGAGTGAGTCAGATACTTATATACAAAAAGAACAATGAAAAGATACAGATGGAATTAAGGAATGGTCAGCAGTCTGGGGTGGGCAAGATGCAACATTGGAAAAGACATCAGGTAGGCTAATTAGGTGACAAAGATGGGATTAAGAAATGATTTTTATATGTAGGGAGTCAGGGGTGGGACAAGAAGTAGGAGAAAGGAAAGTCAAGTAAGATAATTAGGTGATCTAGGTGGACTAGGGTGGACCAGTTGCCTTGGGCAGAGTTGCCAGTGATCTGGGCTGCTGAAATGTATGGGGAAATTCAGAGATTGCCTTGCTTTCAAAGATATAGTCTTTTCCTTGTAGGGATGCAGGTCCCCTCACCTATCAGTTCCTCCCTAAATGTCACTCAACCCAAAATACCATACAGCAACTGAGAAAGGACATATAACTCTGATGTTTTAAGTGACAAATATCAGAGCTCTATGTCCTTTCTGAGTGGTTGTATATTACAGTTTTCATTGTCTTGCACTGGTCCCATCCAGGCTCAAGTTTGGGAGGAAGACAGTCCACCATGGTCCTAGTAACAGTGCTACTGTGCTGATCTATCACTGTCCCAATTTATACTATGGTTATCTTGACCTAACCTCTTCTGAGCATTGTGTTTTTCTTATATCCATCTTACCCTTAGCATTTGGCTAATTTCATGTACCAGCCCCAAGGACAAAACTTTTCCATCTACCATTTCTTTTCCTGAATCCTTGATATAATATGTTTACTTCATTACATTTTTAAAGTAATGAAATTACTGGATATATCATAGAAAGACCTCAACCAGCCTCTTCCCAGGCCTTGCTTATGGCAGCCTATATCCAGTTTAACTACTTGGTTACCATGATATTCCCCTGCCCTTAACAAACTCAGTATAAGAGGATAATCAACAAATAAGACAAGGCAACAAGCATTCTTTAAGTACCTAGTATGTGCTAAGCACTATGCTAAGTGCTAGGGATACAAAGAAAGGCAAAAAAAATCCAACAAAAACACAGTACCTGGTCTCGAGGAGCTCACAATCTAACAAGGCAAACAACAAAAAACTATATACAAACAAAATAAGACAGGATAAATTGCTAGTAGTTTCAAAGGGAAGGTGCCAATATTATGGAGAACTAGAGTAGGAACCTATGATTTCCTTGCTACAGTGAACACTCAGATAAGGAAATTCCTTCAACCAAGGCAAGTAAGTCCATTCTATGCAACTTCATAGTGTCAGATAGCAGTCTGGGGCATTGAGGGCTAAAAGGGATTTCTCCAGGCTTCCATAGGCCAGTATGTGTCAGAAGCAGGCCTTGAACTCAGATCATCCTGGCTTCAAGGTTAAATTCCTATCTAGCATGCAGCTTTGCCTCAATATATGTAGTAAAAGAGAAAATTACTACTGTACACACACACACAAAAAAAAAAACAAATTACATGATCTAGAGCCCCAGATGATCCCCAGCTATCAGCCTGCATCATCTTCTCCCAACATATTATTTCATCTGTCATTTTCTGTCCTTTGGATGGCTGCCTTCATATATTTTTGTTTGTTTTTGAGAGGCAATTTTGGTTAAGTGACTTGTCCATGGCCACACATCTATTAATTGCCTAAGGATGGTTTTGAATTCAGGCCCTTCTGACTTAGGGCTATGTGTCTGTCCGCTTCTCTACCTAGCTGCCCCTCATCCTCATATACTTTAGAGGATTAATAAGAATCTAGGCAACACTTGCTTAGCATAGGTCAGTTGAAACACTATCCATAGTGAGATAATATTCTAACCAATTGCCACCTGGGTTCAAAGTCAGAGAGCTCCCAATTCCTTGTCCAGTCCTCTGTGCAGTTCCTGTTCCACACTAAAGCTCACAGAGTCCAGTCCACCTTAAATCCTTCACATTCTCTGTTCCTGGTAAATAAAGGCTTAACAAAGCCACAAACAGACAATGTACCAACACCACATTCATGCTTCCTCTGTCAGCTCCTCAGCAGCTCTGGCTGACCCTTGGAAGTCTTCAGCAGAAGTTTCACATGGTTCCCAGAATCAAAATTACTTCATCCAGGTTCTCAAAATAAAAATCATCCTATCCAGTCTGGGCCACTCTTCCTCAGCCTCTATAACTTGGGTCCAAGAAGATCTGAAATTCCAGCTAAGGCTTCTCCTTGTATACCTATTAGCTCCTCCGTGTTCTGCCACTTCCTGTAGCATCAGCAACTTCCTTTTAAATCAGCAACAGGGGTTCATACCTCTAGTTTCTTAACAGAGGCTTGATCTAATTAATTTCAAACTAGGTGCTAAGTACCTGTTAGCTTTGCCAACACAGAGGGATCAAATTAAATTACTGTTACACCAATGCAGATTGAAACATACTATTTTCACTTTTTTGCATGTTTTTTCCCCCTTTTGGTCTATTTCTTCTTTGACAATATGACTAAAATGGAAAAAAAAAGTGTTTTACATGATTGAACATTTATAACCTATATCAAACTGCTGACCATTTTAGTGAGATAAGAGGGGGAGGAGAATGGGATGGGAACTCAACATATTGTAAAAATGAATGGTGAAATATATCTTTACATACATATAATTTGGAAAAATAAAATATTATTATCAAAAGAAAAACAGGACGAATTATGTAGTTAGTCCTGCTTGTATTAAACCATGGAACATCTGCCTTCTGCCTCACCCTGTGATAACCAAAAATCTGAAGGGAATTCTATAGGCAGAAAGAAGCAGAAAAATATAAATCACTTTGGAAACATAAGCCTCTATGAGATTAACTTTGCTTCCCAGGTGAGGCATTGATCCCTGACAGAATTGTCTCTAAAACCATTAAAGACATGCCCAAGTCAGCACAGTCTATAATATGGATGGCAGGCATCTTCCTGATGTTGTTGATGACATCAATAGTGGTGCTATGGAATGCCAATAAGTGCCCCAATGGGAATTATTATAATAATGAACATTTGACAAAAAAAATTATGTCTATCACCCACATTATGAAAAGCAGTTAAACTGGCATTTTATAGAGCTTGTCCATATATGTCCATCATGTAGTATTGTAAATAAATAAATAAAGATGGGTTGGTCATGTACCAGGAGTAACAGAAATCAAATGGACAACTGCATTCTCTGTTGGGATCTTCTCTGTGCTGGGAAAAAGTAAAAAAAAGACCATCAATATTTTGTGTAACTTTCCTTTAGTGAACTTAATGGAACATGCAAAGAGTCACACAGGATCATAGGGTTTCAATGGTTTTTGACATTACTGGAAAGAATATCCAATTTTATGAGATCATATAACCATTTGATAATGAGTACTGAACCTGAAAAGGTTACTCCTTTCCACACACACTAAATGATCTAAAGATATATCATATATATATATATATATATATATATATATATATATATATATATATATATATATATATATAAATGGTAGGGGCTAGAAAATGTTAAAATGATAATTTTATTACTAAAATTAGGATTACAATCAGGAAAAATTATTTTTCTACATTTTGGGAGGAGAGAATCACATTTTGACTTTAAGCTGTAAAGTTTTTGAGGATAGAGGTCAGTTTTCACTTATCTTTATCCCTTATTGTGACTAATATTCTGCTGTACTCATATTAGTTATCCAAGAAAACATTGTTGATATTTGCAGATCCCAGTACAATTGCTATACTGGGTTCTGATGGATATTTGGTTACTTGCAATCAGCTTCACCAAAGGGAAACTTAATCTAACAAGATATGTAACAACAGTTCATTAGCTCTTGTGGTATTTGTTCATTTAAACTTCTTGCCTTTTTCTATCTGTTTGATCCCATGAAAATTATGTCACATCTCAGAGCTTGTTTCCTCATCTATAGAAGGGGATGATGAACTACTTGATTCAAGGGGATAACATGAGGAAAATACTTTACAAACTTCAAAAGGCAGAATGATTTTAGAGGAAAAGTTAAATATTTCAAGACTGTTATGATTTCACTTATTCCCACACACACATACCTTTTTCTTTTTTGCTTTTGTTCGGAGGGCAATTGGGGTTAAGCGACTAGTCCAAAGTCACACAGCTAGTGTGTCAAGTTTCTGAGGTCAAACTTGAACTCAGGTCCTCCTGACTTCAAGACTAGTGTTTTATTCCCAGTGCCACCTAGCCACCCCAGACACACCCTTTTTAAAAAATATATACCAGACCAAACATTACACATTTTTCTTGACAGTCTTTACATTCTACCTTTGTGTCCTTCAGTAGTCAATGAAATATTCTGATTTTTTCTTGAGCAGTAACAGGATATTCCCTGCTGGCTGGTTTCTGTTTAATCTTTTCAAGATTCCATTACACATCATAAGAAGCTTCCTTCTTAATCCATTGACCCATTAGTCATCATTTTTGTACTGTCAAGAGCTAGTTGTGAGCAAATCATACTAGTCTTTACCTCACCTCCTCTCCATTCAAATAAGAAAAGGTACTAGTTGTCTAACATAGTAATACCAAGGAAGGAAGAAAGTTAGAAATAGAACCATAATGTAGCCATTATTTACCACATCATGAGCAAGAGAAGTGGGGAGTTGAAGGAGGGGGAGAGGAAACTTCAGGTGTGGTGCGTTAGGGAGAAACATTAGGCCCTCCCAGAGGCAGTCAAGGTAGTTACTATTCTTTCTTGCTAATACCAAGGTGCTATCTGTTACACATAGGTCACCGACAAGAACAGCATCACAGAAGACCTGAAGAGAACAGGAAAAAGCAATAATTTGTGAAAATCACATTCAACATGCAAATGGACATCTTTTTATCTCCATTCTGAACTTTTCCCTTTGGGGAAGCTCTAGCCCAAGTACAGACAATGAAGTAGGATTCCTCTTCTTTAATCCTTACACTACTGGTAGTTGGGGGTGGATTGGAACATTTCCCCAGCCTGCTGGGAGAGGGTGGGAAGATTTCCAGGACATGATTGGGCTAATTGCTCCACAGAGTAGTTTCAAAAGTTTCTTTTTCAATCCAAAGTGTGGGTTGACTATGTGAATATAAATATAGAGGCTTGGTCTTATTAAGGAATTTTTTTTTTTAGAGATAGAGATAGAAGTTTAGAGATAGGAGTAGGACTAATCAAGCATTATACAATTTTCATATCTTCAAGTTGTATTCCATTCTATTTTTTGTACCCCTGGATCAATATATAAATGAGGTCAAATGCGTTCTATGCCCAAAGAATCATGGGAGTTCAGGCCAGTGGAAGACGAAGGGGGCTAAGACTTTGGAATAGTTAAATTTTTTTTTATGCTAGGTGGTAGAGATTGCAGGTGAAGTTTCTTAGGCAGTGGACACTAGTGCATTGCTTCCACTCAACTAAGGTCACTTAGTACCTTAAGGAGGAAGGAAAGAAATATTAATTAAGAATCTATTATGTCCCAGATAGCTAAGTGCTTTACAAGTATGATCTAATTTGATCCTCACAACAACCTGTTAGGACATAATACTATTATTAATCCCACTTTACAGTTGATAAAATTGAGGCAGATAGAAGTCAAGAGACTTACCCAATGTCACATAGTGCGTATTGTCAAATCTTCTGACTGTAGATCTAGGCTCTATCCATTACATAATCTAAATATGGTGGCTGCTATTGTACAAAGGCATTTTTACACTCCCTTTCTGTGGTATGTTCTTCCTCTATAGGCTTGCAGAAAGTCAGGCAAGCTATTGTAGGCTACTGTACTACTTCAGATATTACCAGAGACACCTTTTAAAAATATGCACATCCCAAATTGTTCTTACATACATATCAGTTCTTACTTAAAGCTCAGAAAATTTGTGGATCTGTTTGGATGTAAATCTGATTCTTCCCTTAATCTGATTTAAAGGGTTTTGTTTTTATTTCAGTTTTGATGGGGGTAGGATGGGGCAGAGTAAAATCCATAGTACTAGTGCTCCACAAAACCTTTACAAAGTGATCAGAAAGAATCTGAGAAGGCATCAGGAGGTTTCTAAAGCTTTTGTTTTAACAAACAAGTTTCTATCCAGAACTTGCATCTTGAAATACATATTTCCCATCTGGAAGTGTCCTTTAGTTATCCAAAGTAATATTGTAGACAGATGGTCTGTATTTAGGATGATACTTTATACAGTACATCCAGGGGAAATTAAGGCTAAACAGTTTTATGGGTCTTATAAGCTCTGAAGAGACTAGATTTCCCAGGAGAAGTCAGAGCCTTCCAGGCAGTATGTCAACAAAAAATGATCCTTGGACTTCTTAAGCATAGTTAAGGACATACCGCTAACTTAAATACTTCAAGTCAGGACTCTATCTGCTAACAGAGATTGTGACTGTGCTATATCTTAGTCACTGTCATCTGCTATTGCTACAGTTGAAAAAGTTATAACCCAGCGGTCAATCTAGTAATCAGTCTTATAGACTTAGTTAGGTTTGTTCTTGAATATGAGCAGAAATATCACCTTGCATCTTTTCAGTTTCAGAAGATCTGGCATTAAGTATATTACACTGTTGTAGCCTTTGAGAGACTGGTATCTCCTCTATGTCATGATAAAAGCACAAGAGGGAGACTTAAGTGGAGAAAATACCATAACATCAATTAACCAGATTTTATTGAGTGCTAACAGACATTGGACTAGCCAATGTGGGGGATACAAAGCAGTATAAACAAAATTCTTGGCCCTAAAAGCTGACAATCTAGTGGCAAAACGGTATCATCTTTTTATGACATCTTGAATTATTCCAAATATGTTCTGTTTCATTTATCATATTTTGCTTTCTCTCTCCAACAGTTCTAACTTCCATAATGCTTTCAGGTTTAAAATTCATTCTTTTCATAACTACTCTGGAGAATATATAATTCAAATAAGACTGCATTATTATTTAAGATGATTTAAGAGAAACTCAGACATCAGGTGACTTCTTCAGAGTCATACTTCTAATAAAGGGTCAGAACCAGAAGTTAATATAGCACCATGATATAATGGATTTCATACCGGATTGAAGTAAAAAAATTTCTAGGTTCGAATCCTAACTTAGACACTTTCTGTATAACATTGCGCAAGTCACAACATCTTTGGGACTTAATTTTCTCAATTCTAGAAAGAGGGGGCTTTACTTGGGTGTCTATGAGGTGCTTTTGAATTCTAATGACCTTCCTATCCCAGTTTACAGAGTTCTAATCCTAGTTCAAATCCAACCTCAGATACTTACTAGCTGTAGTGTTCTGAGCAGTTGGTTTAACTTCCTTCGGTCTTAGTTTCTTCACCTGTAAAATGGGGACAATAGCACCCACTTCCCAATGTTGTTGTGAGCATAAAATGAAATAATATATGCAAAGTGTTTTGCAAACATTAAAATATTACAGAAATTCAAACTATGATTATTTTCTGATCCTATACTCCTATGACTCTAAGTCCAGTCCTCCTTCCACTGCCCCACAAAGCCTCTCTCCCTATGCCCCAAAAGTAGATATTTTATATTGCTTCATGAAATCTCTACTAAAAATCTTTCACTTGCATATCATTATGATGTGTAGGTAACCTTGAGTTCCTGAAGGTTGTGCTAATAGAGGACAATTTGTTTCCAGCTGCAAAGTATGGAGCTAGAAATAGAGTATCCATCATCTAAGATTCAATCTAGGTGAGTTTGGAAGGGCTTGTCTTCAGGTTAGCTGCAGGATGTTGAGGCTTTAGATATCATTATTCATGAAGACAGTATAATCTGATGAAGAGCTGCAATCTGCTTTGGTGGATAGAGTACATGCATTGAGAAAACCACACATCCTTGAAATAGGATTTCTGCAACTGAAGCAATAAAACTTTTTAAGTATGCTTCTCTATTATTTTCTAATGTGAAGTTTTGCTTTCTGAGTATAATGGCTTTCCCTCTTCACACTCACAATTTTTTTTCAATTAATTCAACTAATTCCCAGACAATTTATTAAGTTATTTCAATGTCTGAACTCCAAAAGAAATGCCTTTTTTCTGAGATTTTAAGCTGCTCATGAGAATATTGCACATAAGATATTATATTTGCTGTTGTAAACAAAATACTTAAACTGTCTGATTGTGGGCTGGGAAATGTTTAGCAGGGTTGCCCATCATCAGGAAAATGATCAGGAGAATTGGACTACATGACTTATGGGACAGTTAGAGTAAGCAAACTAATTGCTATCTTATTGCATACCCAACATTCTGGGCAGGATAAAGAAAGGCATCTGAAAAATGGCATAGGAGTCACTTTATCTCAACTGAAGGTTGATTCTTCAGAATAAAAGGATAGCTCGTGAGCAATGTATGTAGACAAATGACTTTGCCTGAATAAATGCAGGGGGAGAGGAAAAAGGGAGGGGGAGGGAGAGATGGATGGAGAAAGAGAGAGAGGGAGAGAGAGAGAGAGAGAGAGAGAGAGAGAGAGAGAGAGAGAGATGCATGAGAGAGGACCAGTAAAACTACCTCAAGTTGAATAAAACAGGATATCATCTAATCTAAAATTACCCTATCATCCTGATCTGAGCAGACTATAAGAAATTTTTATTTTCCCTTTATCATTCCTCCCCAATTTAAACCATTCATTGATTTTAACAAAATAAAAAAATAAGCAGTTCCCATTCTATTTATATAAATGCATATATCTTCATGTGTAAATACAACATGTTTATGTGGATATATTACTTAAGATAATAAAGCTTTTTATTTTTTTTTTTTAAATCTAGTTCATCCATATTGTCTCTCTCTTCCTCTTTCCATATAGTTTACTAGACCTGGATTCAAATCTTGCCTCCGACACATAATTCTTGTGATTGTTCTTTAAACTCTAGTCTTCAATTCACCATCTATAAAATGAGAGAATTGGATTAAATGGCTCCTAAAATGCCTTCCAAATAGAAATCTGCTTAGTCTTATTGTCCCTAGGAAAATTACTTAAATTCTCCATGACTCCCTAAGGCTAAATTGCTGGTCTTAATGGGAAGAGGGAGTTTTCTTACTGGAAATCATAGTTCTAGACAAAGACTACATGATGTTTTCTTCCATTTTCATCAGCAGCTACAATTTCCTGTGATTTCCTTTCCAACATTATATGGAGGCTATGTTTATAGTATATTAATGTTTATTAACCCGTTTCATTTTTCTTCCTACTTAAGCTATCTTATATGGCCTTTTGCCAGCAGCATCTATTTTCCCTCAATGAGGACCCTTGGATTACTATCAGTACTGTTCATGTGTCCAACATAAAGAGTCTTCCTAGTCCTCTTTCTTGTTGGCATTTACCTCGTCATGTGGGATAGAATCAGGGATTATTAAACAGAAAAGCTGTGAAAAACAGAGGGGAACAGATTGGAAACCATTTAAATACAGTGAGAATGAACTAATTATAAACAGTTATGTAGGGCAGCTACAGGTGCCAGCTCAGATCCTTAAAGTTATTTTCTTGAGTCTATCTTTGGTCAATAACATTAGCTCACTTTTCCCTATTCATTTTATCTTATACTAGGTAATAGCTAATGATAGCAAAGCAAGATATGTATGTTCAGAATATTCTGGGATATTGATTAATCATCTAAAAACCTCAGTGAATTGCTTTCCCATATTCCAGACTGTGGACTACTAGGCACAGGTCATAGTCAATTCCTTTTTTTTTTTTTGTTCAGTTATAGCTGACTCTTTATGACCCAATTTGGGGTTTTCTTGGCAAAGATACAAGACTATTTTATGAAAAAAAGTACCTCCAACATAAGTTAGGCTTCAAGATGTCTTGAGGAAGCCAAGGAAACTAAGGTTCAGAAGGATGGAAAGAAAAAAAATCAAGATTGGCAAAAGAGGTGGGGAAGAGAAGGGGGAGAGAGGGAGGAAGAAGGAAGGAGAGAAAAAGAAAGGAAGGGAGAAATGAAGGAAAGAGGGAAGCAAAAGGGATAGAAAGAGGGAGAGAAAAGGGGAGAGAGGAAAGAAAGAAGGAAAATGGAGAGAAGAAAAAGAGGGGGGAAGAGGAGGGGAAAAGGAAGTGGAAAGAATGATTTAAGGACTAGGGCTCCATCCTGATGGTAGTTAGATCTATTTACAAAAATAGTATATAATGCTTTCCTTGCTCTGGACCATATCTACCAGGGCTTTCTTGGAGAATTCCTGTTTCTACAACTCCTTCCAAAAGTTGGAAGAGTAAATACCTAGGGCAATCCTACTTATCCAGTTGATCTTCAAACTGAAGCACCTCAAATCAATGCATTTTATTATTCCGCTGGAATCTCAAGAGGACCCAGTCCTTTACATCATATCAACCCTGACACTACTTGTCATACCCCACACTTAGAAATTATAACCAATTGTCAATGAGAGAATTATGATCAAAAGTAATGTACATTCTGACTTGGAGATACCAACTAACTAAAACCAGGTTAGTCCAAAGATCGCATAATAATATGTCTGCAATAGAAATGGAAGTTAAACAAATAAGCCAATCTTGGGGCATGAACCATTTGGAACAAGGATAACTAAGAGTGGGGAATGTGTAATCTGTAAGGTTTACTTTCTCTCTGGGCTCCAGCAATTGTTATTCCTTTTGTTGGTGACTGATATTATCAGTGCTTCTTTTAAAATTTTATGGTGGGGGGGGTCATGACATAATGTTTACTGTAGGCTCTGAGATTTGGAAACTTCTTTAAGGCATGACAGACTAGTGTTCATTCTTCATTTGCAAAGAGGACCAAAGGCATCACTAGGATGATGTCTTGACTTGCATGTGAATTGAATTTTGGGTGACTATAAGTTGGTTATTTACCTCTTGAGACTAAGTTCCCTTATTTGTAAAAGAGGGATAATAACAAGGAATCTCCAAATTTAAGAGTTGGGAGGAACACTACCAGACATCTACTCCAAAGCACCTTCTAAACATATATGTCAAATAGTCATTCAGTTGTTGCTAGAATTCCTCCAGTCACAGGATCCTACTCCTTACCAAGGTAATCCATACTATTTTTGGATGGCTCTAATTGGTGTAAAATATTTTCTTGTATAAAGTCTAGTTTTGTTCTTTATAATTTCTACATGTTTTTCTCCTTGTCTAAACATTAGACAGCCCTTCAAGTACTTGAGCACAGCTTTTTTAGCATTCTGAGTTCGCTTTTCTGCAGGATAAATACTACCCACCCAACTACAATTCTCTTACTAATTCTCATATGTCATGAACTGGGATAACTTCAACATCTTGTTTGTCTTTTTCTGGATGCTTTCTAACTATTCAAAATCCTATGTTAAAAGAGGTCTCTATATGATTGAACACAATACTCTGGATGTGTTCCATTATATCAGCCAAAACAGAGAACACTTCCCTATTACTGTTTTGGAGATTTTTAAAAATAGAACCCAAGATACATAATTAGGTGTGGGGGTTATTATATTACCCTGTTGACCCACATTGATCTTAAAACCCATTAAAATTCATAGGCCTTTTCATACAAGTTTCTAACCCATTTCGTAGTAGTATTCTAGACAAATAAGATTTCTTGAACCTGTGTGGGACTTTATATTTATCATGATTAAATTCTGTCATATTAGATTCAGCCCAATGTTCTAGCTAGCCTGTCAAGACAACTGCAGGAAGACTCTATCATCTAGTTTAATAGCAATCTCTTCTAGCTTTTTTCCTTTTGCAAATCCAGTAAACACATAATCTATGTTATTACAAAAAGTCACTGATTAAAAAAAATAACAAAGAGCTCTAGCCCAAATACAGATGCCTGGAACACTGCAATGTAGGCATTCTTGCAAATAGACCGTGAGTTAATATGAGAATTACATGATATAAAGGGGAGAGGGGTACCTACTACATGTCAGGTACTGTGCTAAGCGCTTTATAAATATTATCTCACAACAACCAGTTAGGTGAATGCATAATATTATTGTTCCCATTTTAACCATGATAAAACTGAGACAAGCAGAAGTTAGGGGACTTATTTAGGTTCATACATCTCTGTGGTAGGCTTTGAATCATGCTCTTATTTCACCTGGCTACTTCTGAGGTAATACAAAAGATTTTTATAAAAGTCAGAGTTATCTCTGATTTGTAAATTACTCCTTTTGAATTTTAAAAATTGGTAATTCATTTACAGGATGGAAGGCAGATAGATGCGTGGTGGTGGAAGACATGAATATACAGATATATCTATATCTATATCTATACCTATATCTATATTTGTATCTGTATCTATATCTATATCTACTTATCTCTCTATCTATCTATATATATGTATATATATATATATATATTTTAGACTTTGTCATTACTTCAAATAATGCTATGATAATAAAAGGAATCTGTCCTGCTGAGTAACCTTAATAGAATCAGGAAGAACATATAGAATAGACAGCATTTATTCAATCAGTTATAAGTTTTCTGAATTTCTAGTAACTTGCACAAGATTAAAACATTCCCTTTTACTTCTGACTCAGCAGTGGGTATCTTCTCCCCTGTATTCCATAATTATTAAGTAAGGATGACATCTTATATGTGCTTGATAAGTTCTCATTCAAATGATCCAACCTTTATTTTGAAGTCTTTTCCTGTGAATTTACATAAAACTAAAGGTTTGGCAGTTCAATTGATTGATTCAACCCTTATTCATTAGTCAAACATATTGTCATTTTTATCATTAAAATAACTCAAAAAAAACAAAAACAAAAACAAAAACATCTCTGCTTCTTTCATTCAACCTTCTCAAATGTATGCAGTGGGGTTATTGTTATTATCATTTTAACGGTTTTGTTATTAGTAGTCACAATAGTCATAATCATAGTTATAATCATTATCATAGCCACATTAGTACTTATATTGGTCAGAGTCATCATTATCATAGCAGTAGTAATAGTATTACTTTGAATGGTTATTGTACTTATAGCTGCATAAGAAGTCACAGTAGTGGGTACTAGTAGTTGTTCTCATGATAATAGTTTTGGTATTTGTTGTTGTTGCAATGTAATCATAGTCACAGTGGCAATTGTAGTAGCATTTATAAAATGATGGTATAGGGAAACAGCCCTAGATCAAGAATGAGAGGTTCCTTTCTGTGTCTCAATTCAAGCTCTTTTGATTAACATTTATATACTTCAGATATTTTACTTCACCTCTCTGTGTCTCGCCTTTATTACATGGGAAACAAAGTAAGGAAGGGAGATTACATGACTTCTATCATCCATTTTTGTTCTAAATCTAATGATCATATCTTTGAGCCATTCAGCACTTTTGTGATTCTTATAAAACTTGAAAAATGTGTTTCCATGTATTAGTTATTCCTATCAGATATAATTTTATCTTGGAGTGGTGGAGGCGGAACCAATTATCAGATCATATCTCCCTAATGCCATTTTTTGCTTTCTAAGGGATTGATTATACTAACTTTAGAAAAGCCTAAAAATGTAAAGAGAAAGAGAAAGCCAGTAATAAAGAATAAATGATAGGACCATTTTATCTTCTTAATTTTAGCAGGTATGTATATGTGTGTGACACACATTGCACAAGTGCCTATTGTATGCCATACATAGCACTACTCCAGTGCCTCTCTATGATGAGAATATGCCATTGGATTCTTATAAGCTATGCTGGAAGAATACAAGCCCTAGAAGTCTCTTCCATGGTGGAAGGATTTTAGGTAAGATTTTAGAAATAGAAACATTTTTTTTCTGGGGATCATCCCAGATGAAAAGAAGCACATCACCCATAAGTTAATCTGCTATTGAAATGCTTATGGCTATGGAGTAGATTAAATGAATAATGAAAATCATCCATGTTTGGGGTTTGGAAAGGAATGAATGGAGATATGACAATAAGACAATATGACAATAAGAGATTCAAAGTTAGGAAGCAGTAAAAAATCAGAATGATTACCTAAAAAATGAATACTTTGAAAGGAGCAAAGGGAAGTAAAAGAAAGAATGCTGACTTAGGATATGTCAGAAAGAGTATGCAAAGTGAGGATAGAAAGTAGCTTTGTTAGGGACAAGACATTGGGAGAGATGGGAGGATGAGAAGATGTAGTCAGATAAACGAATTTCTGAATTATGTACTATGGAAATGGAAGACTTCTGGGTGATGATGAGATCAAGAGTATGAATATTTCTGTATATTTTTAGTGTCTAGTAAGGTGATGAGAGTTGAGGAGGTTGATAAACTTTGAAGGAAGATCATTTGAATAGAATGAACATGTAAAGTGAAACACCCACATACAAGGTTAGGCCTTAAGAGAAGGGTGTGAGCCAGATATTGGCATTGATGTAAAAGGAGGTGGTGCAATGAGTAGATCGTCGGCCCTGGAGTCAGAAGGACCTGAGTTCAGATCTGGCCTCAGACACTTAATATACACACAAACAAAAACCTAGCCATGTGACCTTGGGCAAGTTACTTAACCCCAACTGCCCTCGAAAGAGGCAAAAAAAGAAGGAGAGACAGTAACCTGAGAAGATGGGGAATAGTTAACTTCTATCAGATCCAAATTATATCTAGATGCAGAGAAACTCAAAGGAGTAGTTTAGTAAATGACAATGGTAGGGGGAGAATCTGGAAAGATTGGCCATATTAGCTTTTATCTAATGAAAATGAAAGATTTCAGCTAATTATAACTAATTTCTCTCAAAGTAAAATTTTACCAATACAGTTTAGGTGTGTGTGTGTGTGTGTGTGTGTGTGTGTGTGTGTGGTCAAAGGCTGATTGAGAAATAGAGTGGTGACTCAGCAAAATGTTTGAGAAAATGACTACAAACATAAGCATGACTTTTTTTGATAAAGCTTTAAATTCTGAATTCTTGGTTCAGTACAGATATGTGGCAGGCATTCCATAAGATGATATAGGGGGAAAATGAGTTTCTTGAGATCAGAGCCTTTTAATTTAATTCTATATTCCCCATACAAAGTATTATAGCAAAATGCTTTCATGTTAGTAAGTACTTAATAAAATTTTTTCAGCCATTCAATTATACAGAACCTTTCAAATTAGAGATTAAGATTAGCCTTACTTCATCTTGGTAAAAATAACAGGATTCTAAAATAATTATACCTTTACTTTAGGCAAATTGAATATATGAAAACTTTCATTTTGTAGATAGTCAGGTGGTTATAGTCTTACATAAACATTGCCTTGAGAAGGACCTTAGAGTTCATGCTTCTACCCAATATTATTGGAGATCTATAGGATGACAGTTTAGCTAATAAAAGGCCTAAATCCACTTAAGCAAAATTCGAGAGTTTCCTTTGTTTGAAAAGTAAACTGTATTACAATTTACACATAACCCAAAGTTCATAATTACATCATTTGCATAAGACTCTATTTAAGAGTAGACCATAGACAACTAGCCTTGACGAAGTGAGGGGTGGAGTTGGCACAAGAACATCAGACATAAAAGGATCTTTTTACCCAGTGCTTGGAGAGTAATCACAGAAGTGATGAAAAGGTTAGTTATTCCTCTCTCCTCAAAAAGGGTTTTCTAAAATAGATTTATCACTGCCATTTCCTATGTTTTTTTCAAATATATTTTATTTTTAATTTATGAAACAAAATAAGCTTTTCCATAGCACAATATAATAAAAAATATGATTGCACATGAAACTTCAAATCTATTATGCATAACTTACTATTCATTTTAAATATATAATGAAGTTATCGTGTAAATTTATTATTTTTTCATTTTCCTTTGGCTTTTTAAAAAAAATTTTTTCTTCGCTCTCCCACTCCCCACCTTAGACATTGTACCATTAGAAATTAATAGGTAGAAACCATGTAAAAGGTGGACTCTGAAAAACTTCTGGAGCTCCAGCACCCACAGAACAACACAGAGAAGCTGTGCCCAGCAGCCATGCAGAGAGTGGCCAGCTCAGAGCTCTGGGAGCTGAGCCCAGGCCTGCCTGAGCCCCAGTTTTAGACTCAGGGCAGTGAGGCCAGCAATAGGCTGGAGGGACTCCAGGACACCAGCAGCTGTTGCAATTCCAGAATTATCAATACAGATATGCCTAGGGCAAAGTGACAGGCTAGTGCCCTATGGACTTTGGGACCAGTATTTGGGGAACTCCATGGCTTCTTCCCCTGGGGGCGAGAAGCAGCTGAGGAGACAGGGCACAAAAGCCATTTTGCAGCATCAGTGGCAGCTTCAGCTCTTGGCCTGTGAACTGTAGGGAGATCCAGAAATCAATCTGGGGGTTAATAGCCCTTGCTATAACCTCCCTGGATCTGAATTGTGTTCTAGGGTGGAGGGCGTGGGGTGGGTATCCAGCTTGCCAGAGCCAGTGGTGGCTTCACAGAGGCCACCCAACTAATACCTCCAGAAGTTGTGAAGATCCCAACGTTTGGGACAGAAGCTCCCCTGTCTGGTGGCAGAGTCCTACTGTGGCAACAAGCCCAAAAGTCAAGTAAGTGAGTGGCAACATACCTAAGCAAAGGAAACAAAATAAACAGAAAGATTCAACATTAGACTCCAATTTGGGGGGCAAAGAAGTTCAAGGCATGGAACAGAAGGAGGTCTGTGAGATCAGAAATTCTGCACCAAAAGCCCCAAATGAAAATATGAGCAGATAACAGGCCATAGAGGACCTTAAGAAGGATTTTAAAAATCAAATAAGAGGAGTAGAGGAAAAATTGGGAAGAGAAATTAGAACGATGCAGGAAAAGTATGAAATGAGAGTCAACAGCCTGACTGAGGAAAATAACACCTTAAAAATATACTAACTCAAATGGCAAAGGAGGCTCAAATGGGTAATGATGAGAAGAATGCCTTAAAAAGCCGAATTTGCCAGATGGAAAAAGAATCTCAAAAGCTCACTGAGGAGATTCATTCCTTCAGAGTTAGACTGGAGCAAATGGAAGCTAGTGAATTTATGAGAAATCAAGATGCTGTTAAACAGATACAAACAACTGAAAGAATAGAAAGCAATGTGAAATATCTCATGGGAAAACCACTGAACTGGAAAATAGATCCAGGAGAGATAATTTAAGAATTATTGGACTACCTGAAAGCCATGATCAAAGAAAGAACCTAGAAATCATCCTTAAAGAAATTCTCAAGGAAAATTGCCGTGATGTTTTAGATCCAGAGGGGGAAATAGAGGTTGAAAGAATCCACCAATCACCTCCTGGAAAAGATCCGAAAAAGAAAACTCCTTGGAATATTATAGCCAGGTTCCAGAATCCCCAGATCAAGGAGAAAATACTACAAACAGCCAGGAAGAAACAATTTTAATCTTGTGGAAACAGTATCAGAATAGCACAGGACCTGGTAGCTTCTACACTGAGGGATAGAGGGCATGGAATATCATATTCCAGAAGTCAAAAGAGCTGGGATTAAAACCAAGAATCACCTATCCAGAAAAACTGAGTATCTTCTTTCAAGGGAAAATATGTTCATTCAGTGGTATAGAGGACTTTCAAGCATTCTTGTGGAAAAAACCACAGTTGAATAGAAAATTTGATATTCAGACACAAGAAGCAAGAGATGCTTGAGAAGGTAAAAAAGGAAAAGAAATTAAAAGGAACTTATCAAAGTTGAACTATTTACATTCCTACATGGATAAACAATAACTGTAATTGATGAAACCTTCCTCATTATGAAAATAATTGAAGAAGGGTATAGGGGCATATGAATACATATGTGAATGGGTGTATATATGTGTACTGGTATACATGGATAGAGGGCATAGGTTGAATTTGGTGGGAAGGGATGATACTTAAGGGGTGAATTTAAGATGTGAGAGAGGGAAGTGGCAAGAGGATATGGGGAGAGACAGGGTAGGGTAAACTATCTCGTGTAGAAGAGGCAAAGGGAAGTAGTTGCAGGGGAGGGGAAGAACAGGAAGGCAAAAAGTCAAAACCATATTCTCATTGAATTTGTCTCAGGGAGAGAATGACATACATACTAAATGGGATATCTCACCCTGCAGGACAGTAGGGGGAAGGGGGATGAGAGGGGGGATGATGTAGGGGAGGGCATTCTGAGAGGAGAGGAGGTTGGAAGTACCCACTTTCAATGAGGGATAGGATCAAAGTAGGGATTGGACCAGGTAGGGGGTGGGATGGGTGGGAGGGAAATATAAGCAGTCTTTTACAATATACCTACTATGGTAATGTTTTTCATAGCTATGCATGTACAACACATACTGAATTGCTTATCTTCCCAGAAGGAATTGGTGACAAGGGAGAAAGAGAATGGATCTGAATTTCAAAGTTTTAAAATTAAATGTTTCAAATATATATAAATACTATTATTAACACTATTTTGCATGTAATTGGGAGATAAAATGTGCAGGCATGGGGGCACAGAGGTTCTTCTTGCCCTAATGAAAAAGTTGAAGGGGGTATGGGAGAAGATATGGGAGAGAGCAAATTGTATGAGGGGATATCTTGTGGGATTGCTATTCTGGGGTGGTGGGTAGGGGAAAAATGGGGAAAAATTGTAACTCAAAATGTGGCAGAAATGAATGATTTAAACCAGAAGTTAATATATCATTTGTTTTATTAAAACATTGTAAAAAAAGAAGAAATAAATATGTATATGTAAGTAATTATTTTATATATACACCTATTTATTAGTTCTTTCTGGGGGGGTATTATTTCATTAGTAGCTTCAAGTTGCTTCCTTGTTGGCATCTCTAAAAGAAGATTTTATACAGTTTGTATCTGATGGCTTGACTCCCATCCCATTAAATGCTATATAAATCTTACATAAAGTCCATCACAAATAATGAATGCATCATTTATCTAAGGAAATAATGAACAAATATCAAGGAATTTATATGGATAAGAATACACCGCACAATGCAGATCATGAATGAGCTCTCCCACTAGTAGTGGGATATCTCTTTTCAATCAAAAGTCCTAGCTGAGATTCCCAGTCTCACTCAAGGTAAAATTCCCCATTCTCAAGGAAGGCAAAATAGAAATCAGGGACATGTTGATGTGGCAGCTCCTCTGTATGCCTGCCATTACCCATAGAGTCTATATTCTTTTATTTTACAGAATTTATTTATTTATTTTTAGTTTTCAACATTCATTTCCACAAGATTTTGAGTTCCAAATTTTCTTCCCATCTTTTTCCTCCCCTCCCCCCACCTCAAGATGGCAAGCATACTGATTTCTCCTTCTCCCAGTCTGTCCTCTGATATATCCCTCCATATTCCTCCCCTTACCCCCTTCCCCCTTACTTCCTCATAGGGCAAGATGGATTTCTATGTCCCATTGCCTGCATATCTTATTTCCCAGTTGCATATAACAACAATTTTTGTATTGTTTTAAAAATTCTGAGTTCCAGATTCTCTCCATTCTTTCCTCCTCACTCACTCCCACTGGGAAGACCAAATAATGTCTATATTCTATCCCTCTCCCCCCATCTTTTATATGGAATTATGTTTGTTCTCCATCATAACAGGAAGCAAAATGGTCTCTCCCTCTCAATTCTCTCATATCAACTCCATCCTCTTCACCTATAATGAAAGTCTTATGCAAATGATTGAAGCTTGACCCCAGGTCTATCTATTCCCTGTGACACGTTGCCTCTTACCCTAAATTTGCCTCCAGAAAAATCTACAAATAGTTATTTGTTAACAGCTCACTTGCAATGATTTAGTGTGTTACTTGTATGTTTCACTTAAAATATTAAAGGACACATCTATTGTGTTATGACTACCCAACATTCATTTTTAAATTTTTTTTTATTTTAACAAATGCTTTATTAACTTCTGGTTTACATCATTCATTTCAGTCAGATTTTGAGTTACTATTTTTTCCCCATTTTTCCCCTACCCACCGCCCCAGAATAGCAGTCCCACCATATATCCCCTCATCCAATCTGCTCTCTCCCATATCTTCTCCCATACACCCTTCGACTTTGCCATTAGGGCAAGGTGAATCTCTGTGCCCCAATGCTCCCAGAGCATTGTGCTGTGCTGCACTGGCTGCTCCCTGCAGGGCTGCTGGGCTATTCTCAATGGGAGGTTAGCTTCTCTGTGTCATTCTGTGGGTGCTGGAGCTCCAGAAGTTGTTCATAGTCCACCTTTTACACTGTTTGGAAGTGGTGTGGGGGAGAGAACCTTGGAAGTGCTGTTTCTACTCCACCATCTTGGCTCTCCCCCCCCCCAATATTCTTTTTATGCATTTATTTCCCAGATAACATCTTTTATTCTGGTTCTTCTTCAAAAGTCCTTTATTTATTATATAGATTGCAGACTCTTCATACCCTCACCTTTCTACACCACAAGGAAAATATTGGTGTTAATGGGATAGGCTTTTATATCCTACTTATGGGAAAATATTTGGGATCATTAAAGGAACTTTGGCATTTCCTGAAGACAATCCAGCCAGCCTTCTCTTTCCTGTTTTATTCTGAATACAATTAATTTTCTCTTTGTACCATCTGTCCCAGATCTATTATACTGATGGATAAGGATATCCATCAAACATATGTTATAATCTGGTTAACAAATATGTTTTATCCACTTGGTTTTTATTCTGTGGATAGTCAGTACAAATTGTTTTGACTGGTTATGGCTCTCTCCCGAAAGGCACTGCAATTTTCCATGAGGTATGAGGACTAAACTGTATTTGTCATGCTTTTTGGTCAAGAAACATTTCTGCTATAATGTGAAGTATATGGGAAAGCTTTCTGACTCCCAGTCCCTCTCCTCACAATTTCACTATTTATTGATTCATTTCTCTTTATTAAGCATTGCATTGTTCCTTTGACCTTCTTTTAAATGGAAATAGGTAAAAATGTAAAAATTAATAATAAAATGAAAATATTTTTGGCATGGATAATAGCATATTAAGTCTGTAATCCCAGTGTGAATGATTTTATAAGATCTTTTTTCCTGACAACCTGAAAAATTTGTTCGAGAAATTGTTAGTCCTGGTGAAGGGAAGAGGAAGGGAATCACGAAGTATTATAGCAAAATTTTCCATAGTTCATGAGTTTGCCTATAGCAGACCCAGCTTTTTGGTTAATGATCTCAGTTGTTCTTTATGTTCTCAGAAATCTGTATTTCCTCCTCCTCACATATTTATAGTACTGTAACAGCCTACATTAAGCTGTAGGGCAGAAGCAATTTTATGAATCTGGATATCTGGATGTTGCTCTTGACTCTTATACACCCCAATATGTTTGAAGGAAATAAACATTTAAAGTCCATTGTTCTACCCTAGGATAATCCTCAGGTACACACATGGTCCCCTAAAAGTATTGAACGAAGTAAGGATAGAGCACACAAATAGAATGCAACTCTCATGCAGGCAGGGGACAGGTTTCTATGTAAACTTGGATAATATCTCCTCCTCGTTTTATGGCTGCCTGCTCTACAACCTGCACATCATACAACAGAATCTCAGGGCTGGAAAAGCAAATAGTGTGAGCTGTCCTTGAATGGAAAGAGGATCTACAAAATGCCTAAATAGTAGTTATTCAAACTTTATTGGAAGACTTGCAGTGATATGGAAACTATTTCCTTCTGAGATAGCTCATTTTCCTTCCAGGAAACAATAAGTGCTTCTCTGAAACTTCTACTCAGTGTGTCTCTGGGACCAAGCAAAACAAATGTCTCACTTATTTACATAAAAGCTCATCAAATACTTAACAATAAGTGTTATATCTCTCTCCAGTCAATCTTCTTTCCTCCAGTTTAAACATCCTCAGTTTCTTCAAATAGTCTTAATTTAACATGATCTGGAAGCCTTTCATTATCCTGCTAACTATTTTTTCAAAATTATTAAGTTATCAATGTTCATAAAATACTGTGTATAGAAGTGACCACAACACTATTGATGTGGCCTGTTCAGCTCAGAAAACAATGGAACCTTCTAATTCCTGGTTGTTATCCCTCTAAATGCAGATTAAGGTCATACAGTCTTTATTGGAGGCCCTATTATCTTGCTAACTGATATCACACAGCCATTTAACTTATTATATGAAATGCTATTTTCTTTTTTTGAGGGGGAAGGGAGAAGGCAAAGCATTTGGGGTTAAGTGACTTGACCAAGATGACACAGCTAGTTAAGTGCCAAGTATCTGAGGTTGGATTTGAACTCAGGTCCTCCTGTCTCCAGGGCTGATACTCTACTCACTGCACCATCTAGCTGCCCCTTGAAATACTATTTTCTCTTTTTTTCCATTACTCATATTTATGAAGCTCATTTGTGAATCTACAAGTAATAACTTAAATTTAATCTGTATTAAAGTTTGTCTTACTAGATTTGGGATCAATCTTTTACTTAGTCAAGATCTTTTTGAACATTGGTTCCATCATCCAGTATGGAAGCTCTCTTTCTGTGCTTTATATAATCTACATATTTGATTTTTTAAAAATCTTCATTTTTTCATAGCTATTAATACAAAGATTTGATTTTTATAGGAAAGCACAGATCTTTCATTAGGAACTTCCTTCTAATTTATGATAAAAAATAATTAATGATTCTTAATTGTATCTACTCATGAACCAATTTTAACTAGTTGTGATAACCAACTTACTCTCCTTACTTTCTCTCCCTCTTTCTGTCTCCACTACAGTCTCTTTCTCTTTCTCTCTGCTTCTCTGTCTGCCTGTCTCTTGGACTTTTCACACAATTACAAAAAACTTTTCACACAAATAAAATCAGTTCTAAATAATTGGAAAAAATATCAATTACTCTTGTAGGCTGAGTAGACTGAGCTAATATAATAACTTTTACTCCACCATCTTGCCTCCACACCCCCATCATTTCTTATAGACAATAATATTACAACATATGCATATGTCACCACTTGTTCATCCATTCCCCAATTGACAAAGGAGTGATACTTCTGGGTAGGCACAGTTTCATAGACTTTTAACTGTACTTTTAATTTGTTATCCAGAATAGTTGAACCAGTTCACAACTTCATCAATGATACATTAGTTTGGGATAACGTAGTCTTAATAAAAACACACTTACTTTCTGATAATTTCTTTTTCTAGTTATTTGCTAACAATCCCTTTAATAGCATGTTCTATGATTTCCCTACTAATCAACATTAAGCTCACTGATCTATAGTATACAAAATTTCCTATTTTGCATAATTAAAATATTATTTGCATTTTCCTAGTATCTATCTCTTATTCACCATAATCTTTCAAATATCATTGAAAGTATCTGAGCAATCAAATCCATCGTTTTTTCAGTAACAAAATATGTTCAATCAATCATAGATTTAGGGATGATGGGGGCTCTTATGGTCAATGAGTCAATTTTTTCCATTTTAAATATGAGATCACTGAAGAAAAGAAAGTTTCAATTACTTTTCCTAAGTCACACAGCTAATAAGAGATTGAAATGAGACTTGAATGAAAATTGTTCATGGCTTCATCTCCAGTGCTTTGGTCACTTTGCACTGTTGGCTTATCTCTACTCAACCTTTCCAAATCATATCCCTAGAATTTTTTTGTCATCTTTACCTTAAGTATTCCCATTCCCATAAGCTATAACTTGATGGAAATGCTTTGACATAATTCTAAATATCAGATCTCCTTAATATTGTACTTCATTCTTTCTTCCTAACTCTATTTTGGAGGAAGAAATATGCTTTCATTTTGCCAGTGCCATCCCTTCTACTTTTGCCTTGAGCCCATCCCTTCATACGTCTGTTAGTAGCTTATATCACCCCCTCTCATATTTTCAAATTCTCTTTATCCCCTGAACCTTCAATAAAAACATACCTAGATATTCATTATGCTAAAATACACAAATATTCATCATCTCTCCCCATCCCCTCAAATTACCCGTCTAAATCTCTCTTCCCTTTCACAGCCAAATTCATTGGTTGCCTCCACTTTCTCACTTCTCACATGTCAAACCATTACAATCTGGCTTTTAGATACACCACTTGACTGTAATCATCCTTCTCAATGTCATCCAAAAAGTCACTGTCCTTTTCTCAATCTATACCCTTCTTAATTTTTCTATAGCCTTTGTCACTGGTGACTATGGACTCTCCTCCATGGGTTTTCATGACACTGCTGCCTTGGGAATCATTCCCTGAGAGTCTAAAAAGTCCTTCTCAGTATCTTCCTCAAGATCATCATTCATTCCTCACCTCTTTGTGTAGGTATACCACAAAACCCTGTCTTGGATGCTCTTCCCTTCCTTCTCTACATTTCTATATGATTAATATCATGAGTTCTCCTGGATTCTATCATTTTTTTCTTCACAAATGACCCAGAAATCCAATTCTCATCTTTCTCCTAAGCTCTCTTACTTCCACCTTAACAATTACAAATGGATACCCCATAAACCCTTCAAATAATATGTATAAGAATGAACTCATCATCTTTTCCACTAACTCTTCTCTACCAAGCTCTTTGCATTTTATTTTGTATGCTATTTTACTTCTTAGTATCATAGACAGCTCTCTAAAACTCTAAGTTTTGAACAAAGTGCTGATCTGTATGGTATTGCATCATTGAGAATTCTCTATACACATGTAATCACAGATCCAGTCCACTCTCACTAATCCTATGTATTCTATATTTCCTGTGAACTTCCCCATCAAGGAAGGAAAATCACTTGAGGACAGAGCCCTCCTAGTTTTTGCATTTATATTGCCAGTTTCTTAGTTCAAATACCATTTGAACCAAAATATATCAAAAAAGTTTATTGACTGAAGATAGAAGAAAGTTATCATTATTACTGTTATTCATTTGGTTCTTTATATACTATCTGTTGAACAAAATCACTAGTACATGAGAAAACTCTATCTGGTTCTTCTGATTTTTCAGATTCCAGGCAGGGCTATAGTGTGGCTAGCCATCTGTTATTTCTCATTCTCATTATGTGAATAGTAATAGTGTGTATTATTTCTTTCTATCATTGAGTCATATACTTCTACTAAACTATACACACAAAGATAGAATAGTTTAACTTGTCTCTTTCCCTTTACCAAGAATATTTCTGTGAACACGGTGTGCACTTAAATGTTTGTCAAATTAATAAACATGGAATGAATAAAACATTATTCAATTTCATACTGACAACCATATTGAAGGCTTTCTTAAGATAACTGCATGGAAAAGTAGGGAGAAAGATCTGACTACTTCATGCTGATGTTAATGGATATTGTATTAAGTAGCATTTCATATTCTAGTCAAAACCTAAAGTTACGGTGGTCTTTATTTTTTATTTACATACCAACAATTGATTGCATTTATGTCATTTAATATAATGAATTAATTTGCATGCCTATAAGAAAATGTCATATTAATATTATTGGGAAAAATCCCATTATCTTATATTCATGCATAATCATTATTAAAGATTTCAAACCACAAGCCACAGTTAATGAAAATAAGAGAAAGGATTTGCTATGCTTGAAACATTCATTTGACCACAGATTTTAAGGGGAAAAAAAGCCAAGAAAAATTATTTTCTATATAAAATATCTCTAATCAGTACTTTACTGAATCTCAATAATTCACTGAGATATGATGATAACAAGAATGTTTGATTTAAAGTCAGAGAACTTGAATTCAGACCTTGACTATAACTTATGCTATCACCTTGCATAAATAACCACCTTGATAGGCCTCAGTTTCCTCACCTATAAAATGAGGCACTGAACTAGAAGACCTTTTGAAATTTCTTCCAACAATAAATATCTAATCTGATGAGCCTTAAGCTAAAAATAGATAGGTCCTGATTAGTGTGAATGATGAATTCTAGCAAAGTTATTGAATGTATTCAAATTCTTACTTCAAAGTAATGGTCTTATAAAATATGGCAATTGGTTCCAATACAATGGAAATATGTAGTGTAAATTCAAATAACACAACTGCTTCAGGGGATTCATTATTTATATTAATTGGGACTTTGCTATATTTGAATTCCTATTCTAACTCTTGCACCATGGCCATAATGAAACTGTGGCATTTAGGGGACATTGACTTTTTGAGGTTTACCTGGGCCTCAACTAGAAATATCCACATAATTTTTCATATTTGATCTGTCCCATAACTCATTTTGGGGCTCCATTAATACAAAATTCTCATATATCATCTGGTCTACCATAAACATTGTCAGAGTTCACTCAAATCAGTTAAGCTTTCTAGATTGCATTTCATAGATTTTACAGACTTATGTAAGGAGATATAAAAACTAATTTTTGAAAACTCTTTAAATGCTGGGGTTTAAATAACTCAGTATTTTATTAATAATAAGCATCGTGTTATTTTAACAATTTATTCCTACAGTGAGATGTTTCATGAGATTATACTTTATAAAGGTAATAAAAGCTACCATTTAGAAAATCATAAACTTAATTTTAGCCTTTTAAAAACACTATTTACAGAGACTGAAACTATACTTCCCACAAAATAAGAAATAATAACTTTGTGAGAGCTAATTAAATATTGCTCAAAATATGTTTTTTTCCCATATTAATATAAAGTTTGCTTTCCTACTTCTAATAGAAAGTGCTCCAAAGTTTCTAGCTTTGCTAGATCAAACAGTAATTTAAAACCTTAGAAAGGTGTCCGAGATCATCCTATTAATTTCACTTTCTGTGATGGATGATGTGGTTTCAATGATAATATATATGGTGATTTTCATTGTACTCATTTTATGAACCATGATTAGTCAAATCATCTCATACTGTGACTTTTTAGAACGGAGGGAAAAGAAGCTTCTTATCTGTTAGCAATCAAAGACTAGAACACAAAACTGGTTTTGTAAAGTTGTGCCCCCAAGGACCTAGTCTTATACTGATCATAATTTAATTCAAATCAATTCAATAAGTATTCATCGAAAATCAGCCAATGTGCAAAGTACTGAAAATATAAAATTACCAAATTACTTGAATGGGGTGTGTGTGTGTGTGTGTGTGTGTGTGTGTGTGTGTGTGTGTGTGTGTGTTTGTAGACCTGGCACCTGCCTTCAAGGAACCTCCAATCTAATAAGATACAACATTCATTCATATAACAAAAATGAGATAAAATATGTTACAAAGAAATTTAGATTAGAAAAAGGTCTGTCTGAATGAACTTGGAAATATTTCTCTCAGAATGCAGTATATGAAATAGTTTTTGTAATATGTAGCCTTTGAAATACATAATATTTCAACAGAAAAAAGTAAATGAAAGCATTGGAAGCAGGATAAGAGAGCATCCCATTGGTTGGATGGTAATGAGTTTACATTAGCAAAATCATAGGTGGCCAGTCGGGGATGGCTGTCAAAGAAACACAAAGCATGTTCAGCTAATTATAAGTCATTTCCTTTTACTAGATTATGGAGAATTTGAAGTAGATATAAATATGAAATGCAATACTAAATTGATAAGGTTAAGGACAGATCATAGACTTTTAGTTTTGAGAATTTGAACTGCATT
>WOXC01003043.1:0-104818 GCA_011680675.1 Gymnobelideus leadbeateri
TTTACTCAGCTTACCTTGGGATGTCCCAAAGGTCAAATCAGGCAAGGAAGGTGAAGACTTTGTAAACTGTGAAGTATCATCGGTAATGATCTGTTAGACCGTGTTCTATTTGTTTATTTCCTGCCATGCTGGAAAATGTCCAACATTGACTGTAAATGCATTTTGAAAATGAGTAAAATAAATCTTTTATTTGTAGCAACAATCACTTTAACATTTAAGAGCAGAAAGGAATGGGGTTTAGGTTCAGAGTTTAATGTATACAAGTCAGAGATGTTGAAAGATCCTTTAAAACATAGTGACAGCAAGGGACTTGGGAAGCAATATGGAAAAAAGTCCTTTGTATTTATTTTGGAGGAAAAGGAACAATGAGATGGAGACGAGGAGAGCACAAACAGCCAGCATCTCCATTATTCAGTTATGATAAGGCAGCTCATTCTTGAGTGTCTTCTCATCAGGACCTTCAGTCTGTGCCCTTGGACCACTAGCATCAGAAGCTGTTTTCAGAGACTCTCAGGGGTTGGGGTTGGCAGGCAATTGATCCAGTGTCCTCTGCCCTGCTCAGACAATGGTTCAGAACACCCCAGGGTAGAGAGGACATTATGAAGGAGAAGTTGGAGAGAGTCCAGAGGAGGGCACCAGCATGGTGAAGGGCCTGGAGATGATGCAACGTGACCATTGGCTGAAGGAATTGGAAATGTTTAGCCTGGAGAAGAGGAGACTTAGGAGAATGGCAGTCATGTTCAAGTATTAGAAGGTTCTGTGTCATAGGCTGCTGGAGAAGAAAACTAGGAACTGTGGGTGGGTCCAAATTGGGGAAAGCAGGCTTGTTCTCTGGAATGAATTTTGGATTTGGCCTTTGAAGGTTTAGAAGTATCTACTACCTGTTCCATGTGTGGTGCCGGACAAGTCCCGTGACCTCCTTGGACATTGGCTTTCTTAGCTATATAAAGAAGGTTTTGTATGAAATGGCCCCTAACTCTTCCTCCTAGCTCCAAATCTAGGATCTCCTAGGTGACAAAGAGACCAGTAGAAGCTCTGAGGGAGGAAAATCTTTAGTATTTCAAATGGAATGGGCTCCTTCTGGAGGGAATGGATTACCCCTCAGTAGAAATCTTATGGCAGAAGCTGGGGGCGGAAGCATTCATGGGTTTGCTAATGAGGGAATTCTTTGTCAGAAAGAAGTTAGACTAGATGCACTCCAAGGCCCCTTCTAGATTTGAGATCCGTCAGTTCTGTGGGATACTGCTTGGAGTGGGCTTGGTCAGGAAGGCAGAAGTCTTTCCAAGCTGATGGGACTTTGGGCTGTCTGCTGAAGCCTTGGCTTCTGCCAATATTAAATATATCAACCAGAGCAGAGGGCAAGCTATTGCCCACATGATTCTGAGCTTCCATGTCGAACAGCTGAAGTTAGGGGGCTGGGATAGAAGACTGCTGGATGGTATGACAGGTAGAATTCTCACTAACAACTGAGTTCAAATTCTGCCTCAAGCCCTTGCTAGCTGGGTGACCCTAGGCAGTCATATAACCCCTCTGAGACTCAGTTTCCTCCTTTGTAAAAGGAGTAGATTCAGTGGCTTGTAAGGCCCCATCATTCTCTAGAACCCACTCTGGAGGCTTTGCTTTGTCCATAGCAATTTATCTCTTTTCCTAAGTGGAGTCCAGACCTGAGGCTTTCTATCTCATGACTGGTCAGTTTTTCTAATGCAATTCATCTGCCCAAGTTCCAGCATTCGGCCACCAGAGGGCCCCAACATTAAGTCTGTCTTCCTCCAAGATTCAGCTCTTCCATGGAGAATCCAAGAAAGCCAATGCATCTGCTCCAGTCTCTTTGCTGTTCTGAGGCAGCCCTTCTAGGGCATGAATTTGCTCCTTCCTGGACTATCCTGAGACCTGGCCATGGGAATAGCCTAGTTTTCCAAATTAAGAGAAGGGAAGGGAAGAAAAGTTATCCTAGCACAAAAGATGTAAAATGTGATAAATGAATGCGGGCTTTTCTTGTGGAATTCATTCATGCAACAAGCACCTACTGTGTGCTAGGCACTGTGATGAGGTACAAAGCTTAAACAAAAAAGAAATCAAAACAATCCTTGCCCTCAATGAATGAACACTGTATTGGAGGAAATAGTGCTCATTTCATGAAGACAAGATGCATGCAGAGTGTGGGAGAAGAAGAGGAAGAGCTGGAGGCCACACTTGGTCTGACCCTTAAAGGAGGCAGAATTCTCTGGGCCTCAGTTTCCTCACCTCTAAAATGAGGGGCTTGGACCCAATGGCCCTTGAGTTCCCCTCACATCCAATCTGGGATCTTATGGGTTGAACTTCATGACTTTTCAATTAGGGGCATAGGAAAATAGAGAATTTCAGGGCTGGGGGTCAACCTGTGAGGGCAGGGAGACCTCAAGAGAAGGCCAGTCATTCCTGGGAAGCAGTGTGGAGGCCTGTTTGACTGGACAATAGTGTGTGTGTGTGTGTGTGTGTGTGTGTGTGTGTGTGTGTGTGTGTGTGCGCGCGTGCGCGCGTGCCTCCTGAGGTGGAATACAGGATCAGTTTGGAGCCAAAGGGGTGAGTTCTAAACCCCGGCGGGGAGGGGAGGAGACAACGCACTTCTAGGAACTCTCCTGAGGGCCAGCTACTTGTTATCAACATAACCTCATTGGATCCTCACAATGAGGTGGAAGCTATCGTGATCTTCCATCTGCAGATAAGGAAACTGAGGCAAATGGGCTGAGGTGGTCAGAGAGTATCTGTTAATGCTCATTATGTGTCAGGCATGGGGGACACAGAAAGGAAAAAACAGATAGTCCTGACTTCAAGGAACTTGCAGTCTGATGGGGAAGACAAATTGAATATGTGTGTGTGTGTGTGTGTGTGTATACACACATCTATACATGCATACACACATACATGTATACACATGTGTGTAAACTCATATACAGTCATACATATATGTACATGCTCATATACTTGCATATATATATATCCACGCATATACATGTTACACACACACACACACAAAACAAGCTAAATACAGAATAAATTGGAAACAATTAGCCCTGGGAAGGGACTCAGATTAAGAGGAGTTGGGGAAGGCTTCCTGGAGTAGTTTAGCTGGGCCGTGGGAGAAGACAGGGAGGTTTGTAGTAGAACAGCATTCCAGGCCTATCAGACAGCCCAAGAGAAGGCCCAGGGCTGAGAAATGGAAGGTCCAGTTTGTGGGACAGTCAGGAACCCAGGGTCACTGGATCCAGGAGTACATGTTGGGGAATAAGATGTAAGAATCCTGGAAAGGCAGGAGGGGCACTAAGTTGTGAAGGGCTTTGAATTCCAAATAGAGGATGTTGTCCTTGAGCCTGGAGGTTACTGAAGGGCCCTGAAGTTACTGACTAAGTTGGGGAGGGGTGACTCAGTTGGCTCTGTACTTTAGGAAAATCACCTCAGTGGATGAGTGGAGGATGGACCAGAGAAGGCAGAGCAGAGGCAGATGTTTCCCCTGCAGCTATGGCAGAAGTACAGGTATGAGATGTTGAAGGTCTGCACCAAGGTGGGAGCTTGTCAGTGGAGGGAAAGGGGTCTATTGGGGAGATATTGCAAAAGGAGACTTTGCTGACTTTGGCACCAGGTTTGATATAAGGGGTAAGAGATCTCACGGAGTTTAGGATGACTCCTAAGTTAAGTGACTTGTCCAAGGTCACACAGCTAGCAAGTGTCAGAGGCAGTTCTTCAGGACTCCAAAACTGACATTCTACCCTCTGAGCCACCAGCTACCTCTGCTCACCAGAGAGAGCTTTGTGTTGAATCCTGCCTCTGTTGGTGAGGCACTGCACTACCTGAACTCTGCGTCACCAGCACAGCTCTCTTGTCTCCTGAACTGCCAACAACTACCCAGCCCCCCAGGTTACCTATGAGCCCTTTCCAAGAACAGAAAACTAACTCTGCAAGCCTTTTGGGGACCTCTCAAATAAGACCAGGGGTGTGTGGTAATGGGATGGAGACCAACTCTGGAGTCGGAGAGCCTGAGTGAGAATTAAACCTGGATGTTCAAACTCTCCGGTGACTCTCTCAACCTCTGTGGGTCTCAGTTTCCTCATCTGTAAAGTGAGGAGATTGTTCTAGAGGGCCTCTGTGGTCCCACCTGGCTCTGTACCTGTGACCTTTGTAACAAGAAGCATGGGGAGGTCTCTGGGAAACCCCTCATCTGAGCAGTAGAGGCCAAAACACAGCGACACCCTGATCTGGCCATTCAAGTGGCTGGGAAATCGTTCAAATGGTGCAAACAGACTCCTGAAGGAAGCCCCCTTGTGACTGATGCTTGGCCCCTAATTAGGCTCATTGAAATATTTTGGGACTTCTGGACTCCGGCAAATGGTATGTGAGGTTCCTCAGAAGCATTTACAGAAAGGAAAAGGGAAGAATGAAAGAAAGGGAAGAAAAGCAGATAAAAACTTCCTTTGAGAGGCATAGACTCAGAACTTGTCCCCCATTCACTTACTACCAGAAGCAACCAGAGAAAGATGTTGACTTTACAATGTTCTCGGCAGCCTTTCTCAAATTTTCCTCTGAATGTTGCCTTCTCTGCCAGAAAACAGCTCCACAGTACTCTCCTTTGTACCTTCCCCTAATGGTCCTCCCACATCGGGTTAGACAAATGTCACATCCCCTGGCCTTCTCTGCTACATAATGGAAAGAGACCAATTTCCAGCTCCACCTCGATGATTATTTCTTCCCTGTGACTCCAGCTAATTTGTGCAGCATAAATGAAGACTTCAGCAGCAGCCAGAGGAAAAGGGGACAAAGAAAGGACAGCTGTGGAGCATCTACATTTGAAGATCTACAGTAGCCATCACTGGGAGGCTAACATGGGGGCGGGGAGTAAAAGGGAAGAAAGAGCAGGGAGATAAGGTCTTGGGGAATCCCAAAGATTAAAGAGGACAACCTTCCTTCATAACATTGCAACCCCAACGTCCACTGAGATACTGGACTGCCATGTTTGTTGATTTTTCCCTTTCTCTTCCTTTGTCCAACACCTTGGGAAGGTGTGCCTCCTTCCAAGTTTCTGATGACACTTTGCACTCTGAGGATTGAAGACAACAAAGAAAGGGCCACCCCACCCCCACCAAATGTTAAGGTTCTTTTCTAGGATTCCTGAAAATATTTCCATGAGGGAACAGGATCCTTGGGGAGAATTCCTTCCTGCCCTTTAGTGTGTCTAAGCTTCCAAATGAATCGCTCTGTTAAAATACTGGTCGTTCCTTGTTCAGTATATTCTTGAGGTAGGCCTCCTGACATTCCTGTATCTCCAGGGCAGGGCTCCTTAACATTTTCTGTCATGTACCCCTTTGGCAATCTGGTTAGCCCATGAACCCTTCTCGACATTTTTTGAAGTTGTAATTTAAGGAAATGCTAAGTGTCAGAGTTCTATTTATTGTTTTGCCATACAAGTTAACTTCAAAATGTAGATTTACATATATAATGTATCATATGCATATATTGTATAAAATGTAATTAAGTATATAGAATTATATTTAAATATCTACATATAATAAAATTAATTATATAATGTATCTTACAATGTATCTTAACCTCCAAGTTAAGAATCCTCTTTCCAGCAGAAGGAACAAAATGCCTTTTTCTCTTTCCCTTATTTCTGTTCAAGTTTTCTTTCTCCTGTGTGTACCAATGCAGATCCTCACTCACTAAGTGAAGTGTCTGGAGTCTTATAGGATTTGTTCCTCATAGGCAATCTTTGAACTCAGGCCCTCCTGACCCTGAGGCCAGCTCCTGGTCTACTAGTCCAAACTGCCTCTCCATGGGAAGTGAATCATTTGGGGGAAGAATTAAGAGATTGCTGTGTAGCAGTGATGTTGCTGTTCAGATAAAAGACTAGATGACCTAATCTGGAATGGAGCCTTTCCCCATTGTCCTGGGTCTCCCACAGCATCATTCAGAGGCTTACTTTGAGAGGGAAGACTTTGAGATGGAAGCTGGGATAGATTTATCATTTCATGAACAATGAAAAAAAGAGAAAGAAATATATCCAAGAGTAAAGGATGGTATAAAGCATGACGTTAAACAGGTCCACTGTATGGCTAAGACTGGTAAGGGAGTCTAAACCAAGAATGATGGTCTGGCACAGGGAGAACTTGCCTTGTGGCTGGAGATCACGATGAATACAAAAAAGTAATATAGGAAGAATGAGACCAAGCAAATATGGAAGGAGAAGGAATGTCCATTTGCTTTGAGAGAGGAATTTCTCTTTTCTGCATCATGGAAATAGAAATTTTATGGGTGATAGTGAGAAGAAGTTCTAAGAAATTCAGAGGGTTACTGGGGGGAGGAGCTAAGTGCAGGTCTCTCTGCAGTTGAAGATGATGAATGTTTATTGTCATTTGTACTTGGTTCTTGAAGGTGATGCCATGACTGGCAAGTGAATAGGATTTAAGTGAGGGAGGGCTTATGTGATGTTTACTAAGGTCTCCAAGCTTGAAAGCAAGACTGGGGGTAGACTGACCTCCTAGAAGAGGTGGGAGAACAATTCAGAGGTCTTTTCTCAACAGTAGTGGGATAGGATAATAAAAAGAAGGGAATTTAGCCCTTTCCCCAGGTCACATTCTTAAGACTGGAGGCTCAATGGGTGGCAAAATGGAGAAGAATAGAGGACAGGTCAGGAAACTTAAGAACAAGGTCTTCTAGCTCCTTTCAATGTACTCAGCACTTCAGAAGGTAAGCAGGGGTGTGAGGTTTTGCGGGTGGGGTTGGGTAGTGGCAGAGTTGTAGGAAGGTTAGGCTTCCCTGAACAGAAGAAGTATAAAGTGTGGAAAGAGATCTATGACCACCTCATGAATTCTTTGTCAATCTTTTAATGGGGATTCTAGGCTTGTTTTTGTAATAATTTGAATGGCTATATTCCTAAATTTCCCTAGAATACTGTTTACTCTGCTCCATATCACTTGTCCAGTCAACCTCCAACAATCAAAATATGCCCCATAGGTATGGGCAAAGTCTACCCACCTGCTTGTGCTACAGCCTCCTCCCCACATTCCATAATAAATAACCCTAAACCCTGATTAGAGATGTCCCTGGGGGGATTTCATTCTATTTCCTAACACAATGAAGAAGGAGCCTGGGCTCCATAGTCAAGGGCCTTGTTGCTGTGGTCCAGTCATGTCTAACTCTGTGACTCCCTTTGGGGTTTTCTTCCCAAAGAAAATAAGTTTGACATGTCCTTCTCCAGCTCATTTTACAAATGAGGAAACTGAGGCAAACAGAGTGAAGTGACTTGTCCAGGGTCACCCAGCTAGTAAGGATGTGAGGCCAGATTTGAATTCAGGAAAATGAATCTTGTGACTCCAGGACTGACACTCTATCTACTGGGCTACCAAGTTGCCCATATGGACATATACATATAAAATAGTTATAGGCATAGACAGATAGATAGATCTATGAATAAATAGAAATGTAAAATACATATCTAGATGTCGTACAGATAAATATATAAATACAGATAGATATAAAGGTCTGTTGGTACATAGATGGATAGATATAGCTATATATACATAATGTATCTATCCATATATATATGTTTATATCTATATCAATATTTACATAACTATATTTATATCTAGCTATATATATGTACATGTGTTTATAGATATAAATATATTTGTAATATCTGCACACATTCCACTTTGCATTTGCTGCTGTATCTGGTTTCAGCTCAGCAGAACAAGATACTTTGTGGTTCCCTACCTGTCCAGGCTTCTTGCTTCCTTTTGTGTGGTGTCTCCATCCGTTAGATTGTAAACTTCTTGAGGGCAGGAACTGTCTTTCTTTTTATTTATTGAGTCCCTGACACTTAGAAGGGAGTCAGGCATATAGTAGGTATTAAATAAATGTTTATTGGATCCCATTGTTCATCTTAATACATGTATGAATGCACACAAATCCAAAGTACACACAAAGCAAATAAGAAGCTATTCTTGGTCAGGGAGACAGAGTGGGAAAAACCAGAAGGTGACTGTTCCCCTTGGTGGAGAGTTACCTTCCAAGTCCTTCATCATTAACCAGTTGACGTTGGACCAGTTACTTCCCAGTTGAGCCTGATTTCCTGATCTGTATAAATTGGGGTGGGGGGTGGGGATAGAACTCCCCCTGCCTGCCTCCAAGGATTATGATGAAGATGAAAGGTGAAAAGGACTAAAAATGTTTCTCACTTCATTTCCCTTGGTTCCAGTTTCTCCATCTGTAAAATAAGGTTGGATGAGATGACCTTGGAATTTCCCTCTCATGATCATCTCAGCTTGGACAAGTCAGTTAAACAACTGGGGCCTTGGTATCCTCATCTGTAAAATTAGGGGCTTGGACTAGATGATTTCTGGGCCCCAGGATCCCAAGGATAATGGTGATTATTTGTATTTTACTGATGAGGACACTAGGTAATTTGCTTAAGGTTAGATTGCTAGTTAGTATCAGGGACAAAATCAAAATTCAGGTTTTCTGATTCTAGGTTGATTTTCTTTGCCCAACTGAATTTTTGTGACTTTGATTATTATCCCAGAGAAGTAGCCCTTATCCCTTCCAGTAGTCACTGTGATGTCCAAAAAAAGTGGAGTGACCTGAGTATGGGGGAGGGGGCAGTGTTTTTGTGTTCAGGGGGCTGGACCCTCACTGCAAATCTTGGTTTGGCAAGGCAACTTAGCCTGAATTTGAGTAAGGTTCTGGGTTAGCAGAAGGCCATATGCATTTGTTTTAACTTGAATCTTTTTTTCCAAACTGAACCCTCTTATCCCCAGTCACAGTAGGAGTAATAGAAATGATTAGTGGTTCCAATAACTGGACATTGTACCCATACAATACCTGGACAGAAAGAAAGAGTCATTCATCATGTTACCACGAAGGTGCCATTTTCATGAAACAAGCAAAAGGACTGGGTTATCAATGAACTGTTAATGATTTTTTGCAAGTGCCTTTTCTGATCCAGTTTCCTCTTGAGCATATTTTTTTATAATCCTGACAAAACGAAGAGGGAGGACAAGACCAAAGGGAAGAGCAGAGAATTATCTTCACTGAGAGTGGAGACAGCAGATTAGCCTTAATACCTACATACACTTTGATTGTTCCATAAAGAAGAAAAAGAAAGGATACATGGAGATGATCAAAGACACAGAATAAATATTTATTCATTTAAAATATATATCCTTGTAAATTATGTATATTTGATTATCTTATAAATTCATATTCTTGTCCAAGAATTAAACAGTGCTTTTTATAAACAATTTTAATGCTCAATTTACATTATCCTCTTCCATTTCCTAACTCACTTCAGGGTCTGAATTGCAGGCACTCACTCCCTGCCTCCATCCAGGCAGAGAATGAGCAAATGCAGCAGGGACACTGGGCAGAATAGGCTCTCTCCTTGGCTTACCAGCTGCAAAAGCTCATCATTCTGTGATGAAAAAAAAAAACGATGTTTTTAAACAAAAAGCCAAGATGATAATAACGTCGAATTGAAGATACTTTGCATCATCTATCTTATGTGAAGCCCAGAAAGAAACCCAGAAAGTGGTCTTTCCTACAGACTGAGCCAAACTCATGTGAGTGATTCCTTCCTAAAAAGGCGGACATTTGGGAAGGTCCTGGAGAGTCCCTAAGTCACTGAGTAGGGACCTAAGGGAAGGGGGAGGGAGACCAGCATTTATTAGGCATCTATTACATGCCAAGCAGTGTACAAAAATTGTTTCATTTGATTCTCAACAATAGTCATGCTAGATGGGTGCTATTATTACCCTCATTTCTTAATTGAGGAAGTAAGGACAAACGTGTCGAATATCCTGACCAGAGCCACATAGCTAGTAGTAGGTATTTGCCCATAAGAGGAACAATATGATGAACAGCCTTTCTCTTTTCCTCCATCCATCCCTTCCTCCCTTCTTCCTTCCTCCTCCCCTTTCTTCCTCCCCCTCTCCCCCTTCCTTCTCTTCCTCCCTTTCTCCCTTCTTTCCTCCCTCCCTCCCTACTAATTCTAGGTTAGTTTTTCTTTGCCCAGCTGAATTTTTGTGACTTTGATTGTTATCTCAGAGAAAGAACCCTTATGCCATCCAGCAGTCCTTGTGATGTCCAAGAAAGTAAAGTGACCTGAGCACGGGGGAAGGGGTAGTATTTTGTGTTCAGGGGGCTGGGCACTTGCTGGAAACCTTGGTTTGGAAGTCTACTTAGACTGAATTTGTGTAGGGTTCTTTGGTGAGGAGAAGGACACATGTGTGTCTTCCTTCCTTCCTTCCTTCCTTCCTTCCTTCCTTCCTTCCTTCCTTCCTTCCTTCCTTCCTTCCTTCCTTCCTTCCTTTCTTCCTTCCTCTTTCTCAGGTTTCAAACCTCCAATGTACTTGGCACTGTGGCAGAAAAAAGAGCTATGAAGCACTTTTCCCCAATACTAAGACTAAATCATCCAATAGAACCACTGTGACCTTGCAGACTTAAAATCTAAAGCAGTTGGAAGGAAGCAGGGTTGGGGGAGAAGCATATTTGAAATCCCTACTCCATGCAAGGTGCTGTGCCAGGCATTGAAGACACAAAGAGAAGAGTCCACAGTTGCTGTCCTCTCCTCCAAGAGGTGACCACCTAATGGGGGGAAATGATGCAATCCTAGACAAGCATGATACTAGACAAAGGATGAGGAAATGCAAAGGTCCAAAGTGCTGGAGGATCAAGGGAGCTTCTGAAGTTCTTTCATGTGGAGGGGGCGGGGGAGGAGAATGTAAAGTCTTATAGAAGAGAGAGACTTTGAGCTGCTTAGTGAAGGAAGAGGAACATCTCTACATATGGAGAGGAGGGAGTAGATTCCTTGTCTGGAGGGTAGTCTGTGAAACATAATAGGAACCAAAAAAATGCAGGACTAGATCAAGCCATGCTTAGCATTTTGGGGAATAGTAAGTTGTCCAATTTGGCAGGAAAATATCATTCTTGAAAGTCAAGAGAGAGACGGACAATTTCATTGATATTGGAATTCCTTTTTAAATTTAATTTAATTTATTTTTAATTTAAATACAAAAAGAGAAAAATGAGAACATTTCCATGTACAAAATACACCATAAAAGAGGATTCAATGTAACACCATGAATTCCCATTTCATACTGTTTGCTTTTTTGAAAAAAAAAAAAAAAGAAAGAGAAAAAAAAACAATGTAATACTACCACCATTTTCAAAACTACCCTGCTTTACTATTCTTCCTTCTGAGTTTTCTCCATTGGGCACTTTTTTTCTCCTTTCCTCCCCACTGAGAAAGCTACCATTAGACAGAAATGTATGTATTTATGTAAACTCATACCATACATCTCTTTCTCAGGTCTTTCTCAGGAGGTGGATAGCATCTTCCTTCCTAGGTCCTTTGTAGTCAATTTGAATATTTATAATGCTCAGAAATAACTTCATCCTTCAAAATTGTTCTTAGAATAATATTACTTTGACTGTGTACAATGTTATCCTTTTCCTGCTCACCTCCCTCTTCATTGTTTCAGGTATGGGAGTCCCTGGATAAACAAGCTCCCTCTACCAATGCGGGCCAGTGTACCTCTGTACTTAACTCATATACTCAGAAAGTCACCTAGAGTCTTGTCCAGTCAGTATGTTTCAGAGGTGTGACTCAAATTCAGTTCTTCATTACTTAAGGACCAGCTCTTGATCTCCTACATTATACCTCCCTCTCAGGTGAAAGGGACTGTGGTTGAATTAAACTTGAAAGGTAAATTGAAGTCTGACAGTGGAGAGCTTGCATTGACAAGATGACAAATTTATCTTAGACCCTGGAAGTAATAAGGAGCCATAGAATGTTGGTATGAAGGGAGAAAAAGGATGAGAGCTGTTATTGAGGATGATTAGTTTAGCAGATTTGCAAAGGATGGATTGGAGAGAGAGGAGAGTCTGGAGGCAGACAGACACTAGGATGACAGTTGTGAAATGAATGGGTTGATCCTGTAAGTAGTTGAGGTCCTCAGGGGGACACAAGATGACATAGAGTAAGAGGAATGTTGAAAAGGGGATGGGAAGTTGCACTGGATACCCTCTGGAACCCCTTTCAACTCTGACATTCTGTAACTAGTCAAAGGAGTGGGAAGAAATGAGTTCCCTATACCTAGTTTTGATTGGGGTATTCAAGAGAATTCTTGAAAATTTCTTACCTGGGAAAAACAACTTTCCAAATTCAATAGATGGGATCTTAAAACATGAAAGCTTTAACAGATGTCAATTGTGTTCCATTTAAAAAAAAAAAACTAGATAATAAATGATTTTATCCTAACACATGTATATGAACTCTGGCTGCTTGCATTTATTTGCATGAGATTTGCAGTTGGTAATGAGATGATACTCTTTTCTCTTCCAGGACTTGCAATGATAATTATTTAATAAAGTCAGTGGAGTGCCAAACGTCAATAGAGAGGGGTTTATTCTCCTTGGCTGCCAGGCAGGGCAGCGGGACAGACGTGGCCATTTCTAAGGATCTGGTATGGACCAAGGCAGCCTTTCTGTGATCAGCTGCCCTCCAGCATAGCCTGGCAGCAGTCAAGCCTGGCCCTCATTGAAATGCACCCTCACAGTCACACTGCATGTTACAAATATCTGGGAGCTGTGTGATTAGTTAACATCTTCTACATAGCCCTTAAAATGATCACAAGTTCTCAGGAGATAATTAGCTGACTGTTTTTGCAGTCGAGTGTACCCTGGCTCTACTATGCCTCCCAGGAATGTGGCAAGAAATGCCTTTAAAGCAAAGTTGTTCAAATGCACCCCAAAAACAAAGTCATGGGAGAGCAGATCTTGGTCTGCATTCCTCTGAGCAAAGCACTGCATGAAACGTAACTTAGGAAACAAGATGCAGGTGGCATATACAGTGCACATTCATTTTAGGCATGACTAACTTTTAGACAAAGTACTCTTTTCCCCTCCCCAGGTGATGATCAACATCTCTATGCCAGTCCTATCCCTTGGTAAGATGTGACTGAGACCCTGAGTTCTATCTCTAGGTCCATGCCTGTGAAGTATAAGCCATCTGAAGCTTGAATAGCTGCCTGGGCTTCAAGAACAGACAGGGACAATCTCACAGAGTCTAGAGTAGCTTGGTGTCAATCATTTGGCCAGGAGGGGATCCTGGGGATATAGATTTAGAACTTGAAGCAAACTCAGGGACCAAGGGCATAATATTACAGTTGAGGAAACTCAGAGTGTTGGAGCCATAGCTACTGATAATGATCCACTTAGCCATGGATGGGAGGGGGGTTGTCATATGTATCAAGGATCACAGATTCTTGAGCAAAAGGAGGAAACACCACAGGGCAACATATGACAGAGTTGGAGAGGCCTTTGAAGTCATCTTGTCTTATACATGAAGGACCTGTGGCTCATAGATCTAAGAGCCTTCTCCATGCTCACCCAGATAGTGGTGGCAGAACTGGGATTCAAGCCCAGATCCTCTGATTCCAAGTCTGGGGTTGTTTCCATTATAAACCTAGGTTGGGGGAAGGGCTTGATCTTCTTTCCCTTTTATATACCTCTGAGGAATGACATGGATTCCAAATGACCCAAGTCCCCCAGGTATTGAGTGTTCTGTCAGAATTGATTCAGATCTGAATGTGAGCAGGATGCCCTTGGATTTCAGTCCTCAAGCTTTTGTTGTCTTTGGACATCTGTATAGAGCTCATTGTGTGTCCACTTAAAGCCAAGGATGATGGACCAGAAGGGAGCACAGCTTTGAGAGCTGACCTGGACTGATAGAGTGATACTGCCTTAAGACTGACAAGACACAAAGAAGCTAGCTCCTGATCCAGGGCCTATTTGGGGCCCTCCTTCCACGAAAGTGTTTGTGTCCACTCAGAAGAAAGATGCTTGGCTCAGCCAGGGAGTGAAACGTTCAGGGATTACAGACTTAGGATTCTTCCTGTTTACAAGGAGATGACACAATTTTCACATATGCCCTTTCAACACTAGAAGGGATAAGAAAATTTGCACTTAATGGCAAAACACACTTAATAGTATGAATCAAATCCATAACAAACAAGCAAGCATAAAAACTTAAGGGCTTGATTTGGTCTGCAAGGAACTGTGATAATTCTTGAATTGGAGAAATCAAATTCTGAAGAAGGAATAGGAGGATGGAAGAGGTTGGCTCTGGCCACTTCTGGGACAACTGCCTGCATTTTATTTAAGTAAGTTCATAGATTCCAAGAGGATTTTCAATAAAAAACCCAAACAAACAAACAAAAAATGCCCTTCTGCCCCTATGTTATCAATGAGTTATTTTTTAAATGCCCTGCAAATTTCATTAACTCTTTTGATGCTTTGTTTTTCAAAATAGCTTATTTTATCAGTAATAAAAAAAAAAATTGACAGCCCCACTTCCAAGACATATAAAAATTAGGTAGTAGGATCCAATAGGGAAAGATTCTATTGCTGAAAATTCCCTGTGTGTCTACTGGGAGGCTCTTGAGTTCATTTTAGCTTCTCAAATGATTTCTCTGGTCTCACAGATGGACCTTTTTAGCCTTAAATGATGAGCACACTGGGAAAAAGCTCTCCTATATACTGGTGACCCCTCAGCACAACTCAGTTCTTTTTGCTTTTATGTAGTTTCAGAAAACCAGTTATGAGGTGATTGGGTGACATTGACTACGTGTGGCCTTCAGTTACAGTGATATCAAATCATCACAACCTTGTTGGAAAGAAGATGCAGTCAAGATATTGGTTGGAGAGATGGATCCATGTCATGGATGTGCGAGAGCACTAGGGTAAAAGAGGCCACATGTGATGCTACTAAAAATGGACTCATTCTTTTTGAGAAAAGGCATTGAGAGAGAACTAGGAAAATACCATTAAGTTGAAAAGTAGCAGAGATGATGAGTTGTTACCAACCCCAAACATATAGTACCAAATGTCACGGGCTCTAAAACTAAAAAAAAAAGTAAATACATTAGAGAATCTTGGAGAGCCTTCACAAAAGTAATATGTGCAGTTGTGAACCAAAGGGTCATCTCAGCATGGTATTCTGTGTCAAAGAGGCAGTTGATCACACTGGCTCTCAACCCATATTGGGGCACCATTGTTGAGCGGGTCCAATGAGAGAGCACTGCACTTCATAGGTGAATAGAATAAAAATGAAGAGAAGGAAGAAATTGTCTTTTGATGAGTTGCACTGATCTGCCTCCTGCCTCCAAAGACCATCTTTTAAACATTAATGTTCTTCCTGCCCTACTTTATCTGAAGAATCAAAATGGCAGATGACTGAAGATTGGAACAACATTCCAATGCAATGGAAACATGCATTGCGGGTATGGCGCCTCCAGAAGGCTTTTTAGCAATGACTAGTTTACAAGAACTAAGTGTAAAAAGCATTCTCCATGACATAGGAACCTAGAAATAGAGGTGGGTAGATCATGGACAGAGAGACAGAGACAGAGAGAGAGAGAGAGAGAGAGAGAGAGAGATGGATGGACAACCCTACTATTATATTGGTGGTGTTGTCCAAGTTTCCCCAAACCCAGGGAAGAAATTTAGGACTTTGGATATTTGATAGAAGCATATAGAGAGGAATCAAATGAAAGGGGTCAACAGGTATGACTGGTGACCTGTAGGTACCATGGAGGAGGTAGCCCCACTGATGAAATAACAGACACATTTAATCATTCAAATAACTAAGAACAATAACAGCTAGGTACTGGGACACAAAGATAGAAGCAACGTGTAGTGTGCTCTTAGCAGCCTTACTCTTCTTTGGTCTGCCAAGAGGATTCTTGGAAGTGGTGGCAACTATAGAACTGAATGAAGAGAGAGCCTACAGAGCAGTGAGGATCAAGGCCAATGAGCGGATCTCTTGGATGCCGTGATGCTGCATTCTGTTATTCTCTTTCTGCGAGCACATGCCAAACATCATCTCAGTCTCCTGGTGACAGTAATATAAATCAACAGTAATATAATCCCCCCCCCCCACACACACACACACACACACACACACACACACACACACACACACACACACACACACACACACACACCCCAGTACCTACAACACATACAGCATATATACTCTGTTGAAAAAGAAATCTAGTATCCCCAGCAGATTCCCCCACTCACGACCACACTTGGCTTCTATTAAATTTCATGCCTTATACTCATATTTTGTAGATATATCTGACTTTTGGCTCCAGGTTTTTCTTCAAGCCTTCTACTACTGATATTTTGTTCCATCAAAACTTAGCTATTAAAAAGTAGGTCTCCAAGACTCATCCACACTCAAGGCACCTTCCAGGGGGGAAAAAAGACCAGATGAAACCAAAAGTCACAACCAGTCAAAGAATCCTGAGCATCAATCCTTGATGGGCTCATAGGAAAATGAGCATGGCTTCCACATTCTTGGTCCTGAGTTAAAATGGTGATCTACATTTGAGTCCTCCTTGTGGTTAACAATTACATAATAGGGGGCGGAGCCAAGATGGCGGAGTAGAAACAGCTCGTCCAAGCCTCTCTGCCCCCAGATTCTCCACAAACTATGTAAAAAAGGACTCTGAACAACTTCTGGAGCCCCAGCACCCACAGAACGACACAGAGAAGCTAACCTCCCGCTGAGGACAGCCCAGCACCCTGCAGGAAGGACCAGCGCAGTGGTCTGGGAGCCGGCAGCTCGCAGAGCGCAGGAGCCGAGCTGAGCCCAGGTCCGCGTGAGCCGAGGTTTTAGCCCCAGGGCGGCAGGGCCAGCAGCCGGCTGGAGGAACCCCAGAACACCAGGAGCTGTGGCGACGCCAGAATTATCAACATAGACTTGCCTAGGACAAAGTAAGAGGTTAGTGTCCTATGGACTTTGGGACCTGTATTTGGGGAATGCGTCAGCTCCCTCCCCTGGGGGCTAGGAGCCGCTGAGGAGACACGCCATTGTGTAGTTTTCATAGGCATTTCCGGCTCCCAGCCTACAAATAGTGGGGAGATCCAGCGATCAGTCTTGGGGGGTAATCGCTCTTGCTTTAACCTCCCTGGATCTGGATTGTGATCTAGGGTGGAAGGTGTGGGTGGGTTTACAGCTTGCCAGAAATGGAAGTTGCCCCCCACACGTTCGGGATGAAAATTCCTCTATCTGGCCTTAAAGCCATAGTGTGGCAACAAGCCCCAAAGTCAAACAATTACATAATAATAACAATTACATATTGAGAAAGAAGAGATGGTGTGTAAGATTTGACATCAATACTCAACTTTACTATGTGGGAAGTTGTGGCCTCAGGCCTGACCAATATCTAGGACCAATGAATCAGTTCATCAGCAAGCATTTATTAAGTGCCCATTGGGTACCAAGGGACTGTGCTAAGCCCTGGGGATTTATAAAGAAAACAAAACAGTCCCAGTCTTCAATGAGATTATATTCTCATGGAGAAACAACCTACATAAATCAGAATATTCAAGAAAAATATAGACTAAGTGAATTTTAACTGATGGTACTGGAAGCCAGAGGAAGGAGTGCAGTGGGACAAAACAAAACAAAACAAAACAAAAAACAAAAAAACACCATTGACTTGATCTTTCTCTGTTTCTCCAAGCCATGAAATAAGTTCATGTTTGGTTACTTTCATTCAGGTATCCATAGCTGTGTAGGTACTCTCTCCATTCAGATTTCCCACTTCTCCAGAGTATCTCTGGGGATAAGGTAGCCCTCAAGAGTGAAAGTAAATTGGAAAGACCACTAGACCTGGGTTCAATCTCAGATCTACCACTTATTATGTGTTTGACCATGAGCAAGCGACTTAGTTCCTCTGGATCTCAGTTCTTTATCTGAGAATTGAGGAGAAAACACCTGTGATACTGATCTTCCAGGGTTATTATAAGGATCAAATGAGATCATCCATCTAAAGTACTCTGCAAACATGATGTGCTTTTTCAGTGTCAGCAAGTATTATTTTAAGAGGGAATGCTAGGCTAGCAATAGTTTTAGTGCTCCAAATATGAGCTACGATCTCATGTAAGAAAGCACAGATTGCGTCTTGTAATTAGTGTTGTTTTTCTCTGTGTATATATGTGTCTGTAGCTGCTTCTACCTGTCTATCTAGACATAGAGAGATATGCATATATATTCTCCTTATACATGAATATATTTATTATACACATATGTATTTATTTATTTGGAAGGTATGTCTGTATACATATGTGTGTATATAGGTATATATGTATATATATATATGTAGGTACATATATAAACATAAATATATATGGATAATTATATGTAATGGGATATATGGATATATATATGCATATATATATATATATATATATATATATATAAAATGCTTCCTTTCAAAAGCATTTTATTTTTAGGTGTGGCCTACATTTAAACCAATAAATTTCTTTCAATCTTTACAACACAATTATCTCTTTTTTTTTTTTTTTTGCTTTTTGGAGGGCAATTGGGGTTAAGTAAGTTGCCCACACGGCTAAGTTTTTTTTGTTTGTGTGTGCATGCGTGTGTCTGAGGCCGGATCCAAACTCAATTCCTTCTGACTCCAGGGCTGACACTCTACTCACTGCGCCACCTAACCGCCCCCGCAATTATGTTTTTCAACCCTGTTTTCATCACAGACTACAGTTACAAATAACTTCAAGACTAGATATAACTATATGAAATGAAATTATAGATTCAGAAACAATAACACAACAAAGATACACTCATAATGATGGTGAAATGTACCCACCTGAGCATTTATGGGGACCACATTACAATTTGGTCTTGCACCAAAAACTAATAATATCCATTATTTTAACAACAACAAATCTCACGGTTGAAAGGGACCTCAGAGGGACTCTAGTTTAACTCATAACTAACTCCCTAATACCTTATACCATATCCCTAGACTTTGAAGATGGGAAACCCACTCCCTCTCAAGGCAACTTATTTTTCCTTTTGGCATAGTACGAGTGGTTATGATTTTTTCCCTTTAGGTGATGTTTAAATTTTCCTCTCTGCAACACCCCCTCTCCCATACATTCCTTTTTACACACACACACACACACACACACACACACACACACACACACAGACACACACACACAGACACACACACACACACACACACACACACACAGACATACACACACAGATACCACCTTGACCCTACCAGATGAAACATACTTCAAAATCAGGGTTAGCATTGGAAATGCAATTTGGATTCATTCTAACCCTAATTTTGTTGCTCAACCAAGATGACAGTGACCACATTCTCCTCCTTCTTTTCTGGGGTAAATATGTTCAGTCATTTTAAACAATTTTCATACCAGGTGTTGACCCCATCTTGGTCACTCTACTTTTGACATTCTCTAGTTTTTCAATTTCTTTTCTAAGATATGGTGCTTTTTCTGTAGCACATGCCAAACATCATCTCAGTCTCCTGGTGACTATCAACAGTAATCTAATCCCCCACCACACACATACACACACACACACACACACACACACACACACACACACACACACACACACACACACCAGCTTTTTTGGGGGTGGTATTTTTCAGATTCATATTCAGTTTGGAGTCAGACCTTTTCTTAAAAGAAGAGTCATATAGTCATTCCTCTGTTGTACTAGACTTCTGCATTTGACTATTTGAACTCAATTTGTACAAAGTATTCCATTTTAAAACTAAACATCACTTAATTTCTAAGTAGTTTTTTTCCATTAATGGGACTTTGGAAGACCTCACTATTCCCATCTCTCCCTGAGGGGAAGTGGTGATTTGGGTCCAGTAGCAAGAATGAAGAATCAGGGTCATCAGAAGCATTCTGTCCCCTCTGGCTGGGTTTAGTGAAATGCCAGGGTCATTTGCACAGAACTTGGTTGCACCATGGTTATTCTTCCAAAACAAACAGCAGGGAGTAAGAAGTTGCTGCTGAGACTAAAACAAAACACTTTGAAGATAGACTGATGTAAAGGACTTTTTTGGTGTTGATTGAGTGCACTTGGTCGGTCTGATTCCCAAGAGCTGCAAAACCCCTGAGAGCATCTCATTAAAAGACTGGGACCTCTCACCTGTGGAGAAGATTATGATTGGCTGAGATGCAATAGATGGACATTAACAGTTCAATGGATAATCTGCAGGTGGCAGCAGAGTGCAGCAAGCAGCCCAGCACATGACATCAGGAACCAGGAGAAAAGAGACATCAGCCATTCTGCAGAGGAGCAGCCACTCAGTGGCAGAAGTCAGCACTAGGGCAGTGAATAACCTGTACCACAAGGGCTCCATATGCGTGTTTCTCTCTCCCACACACATTCCCTATCCCACCAGGAGTGGTGGATCTTCTCATTTCCCTCGACATTCCATTTAATTGAATACTTTTGCTTCTTGTTTGGATTTTTTTTTTTTTTAATTATAAAGCATTGAAAGGAGGTTCTTTAGCTGTGCATCTGAAATGCTATTGATCCTAGTGTGGCTTGGACTCAAGTGTAACTTGTCAGGGCCCTTGCTCAATGTTCACCGGCTTCCTTACATTTGTAATCATTAGCTTTCTTTCATGTGCCCTCAGTCACAGGGAACCACTTTAGCCTCTTTTTAGGAACAGGAGAAGAGAGAGCTTGATGACCAGTGTTGAAGAGGGCCAGGAATGAAAAGAGGCAAAGAAGAGACAGTGCCTAACAATGTCTAAAGGCTAACACAATTCATTAAGTCAAAATGCATGAGAGTAGTGCATAGTGATGTGTAATGTATACGGATCTATGTAAATAGTATGCAAATCACTTACCAGAATTATGGTTCTGAGCATCGGCAATGTCCAGATTCATTGCTGGACATTTCATATTTTCTGTTAGTTTGCTTGGCATTCCTACCATACTTTGGAAACTGCAGAAGATTCACTGGGCAATGGACTATTAGAGAAGAAGAAACTAAGTCTCAGAGAAGGGGAGAAACATGTATTACTAAAAGAACTAGGGCTGGAACTGAGTTTTCCTGAATTGCAGGTAAAAAATTAGCAGGAGTGATATTATTGCTGTTTCCCTTTAGACCATGTAAAAAGCCTCCAGATTCCTAGAGGAAGAAACAGTGGTATTAATTTGTCTTAAAAGGTACCTCAGGATTTGTTATTCTAACATCCATTTGGAAAATACATTTAGATTGCTTAAAGAAAGTTCCCTTATTTTAGACAGATTTTCATTTGCCATTTGTTTATTAAATTTACGCATACTATTTACAAATCTTTAAACTTGAATCAAGTTAATAAGGATTTTTAAATGATCACTGCTTGCCAGGCACTGGATTGAACTCTTGGAATATAAAGAAAGGGAAATCAAAATTCTACTTCAATGGAACTCAAAGTCTAATAGAAGAGACAATATAAAAAGAACAGTGTATGAAGAAGATGTTTGCAGAATAAACTGGAGATAACCTCAGAGGGAAAGTACTAAGATTAAGGAAGCTGGAAAGTCTTCTTGAAAGAGCTGGTGATTAAGTTGAGACTTGAAGGTATCTAGAAAAGGTAAACTATGGGGAGGGAGAGAGAAGGGGGACAACCAGTGAAAATGTTTGAAGTTGGGAGATGAGCAATTGTGTGTGAGAAACAGCAAGGAGGCCATTGTCACTGAATCAAGGAGTATTGACTGGGGTGAAGAGAGTGAGGTGTAGCAAGATGAGGGAGATGAGGAAGGGCCATACTATGAAAGATTCTGAGTGCCAAACAGAGGGTTCAATATTTGATTATGGAGGTAGTAGGCAGTAACTGGAGATTACTTAATGGTGTGTGTGTGTGTGTGTGTGTGTGTGTGTGTGTGTGTGTGTGTGTGTGTCACAGTTAGACTTGTATTCTTGTATTTTTGGATGATTAATTTAGCAACTATCCTGGGAGGATAGTCCTATCTTAAATTAATAGGGCAGTTTAGAAGGCAAGAAGACCTGAGGAAAGAGTTCAGTGTTGGACATGCTGAGTTTAAGATATCTACCATACCAGACTTTGAAATGTCTAATAAACAGTCAGGGAAGTGAGAGTAGAGGTGATTATAGAGGGTAGGACTGAACAAGTAGATGTGAAAAGTATCTGCATTGGGGTGTCTAGGTGGCACAGTGAGTAGAGCGCTGGCCCTGGAATCAGAAGGACCTGAGTTCAGATCCAGCCTCAGACACTTAACACACACAAACAAAAAACCTAGCTGTGTGACCTTGGGCAAGTTACTTAACCCCAACTGCCCTCCAAAAAAAAAAAAAAGAAAAAAAAAAGAAAAGTATCTGCATGCAGATAATGATTAATGCCATGACCACCCACGTGTTCAAAAAGAAAAAGTAGCCTAGAGGGAGAAGAGGACAATCAAGAAATAAATGAACTTGTATTAAGCACCTACTATGTGCCAAGTAGTGGGAATACAAATATGCAAAAGATAATTCCAGTCCTCGAGGAGTTTACAACATAATGGAGAATAAGAAAAGAAACCCAAAATAGAACTTTGATTAATACCCAGAGTATGTGAGGGAGATCTGACTGAAGATCCAGCAAAGTAACCTATAAAAGAAATGGTCAGACCAGGAGAAGGGGTACTAGGGAATAGCAGCATCACAAAAAACAAACTAGAGAGAAGAGAATATCATGGAGAAGAGGGTGATGTGCTCTGTCAAAAGTTACAAAGAGGTCGAGAAGGATGGAGATTGCAAGAAGCCCATGAGATTTGTCTGTTAAGGTATCATTATTAACTTTTAAAGAGAGCACTCTTAATTAAATGATGTGGTCAGAATCCAGATAGTAGAGACTTAAGAACAAAGTTAGGGGAAAGGAAATGTAGGCTGTAGACTATAGATGGCCTCCTCAAGGAATTTAACTATGGAAGAGAGAAGAGATAGGACAAAAGCTAGTGGGGATGAATGAATCAAGAAAAAGTGTATCTCTCTCTCTCTCTCTCTCTCTCTCTCTCTCTCTCTCTCTCTCTCTGTTTGTGTTTGTATGAGGGAGCCATGAGATTGTCTGTAGACAACAAAATTGGGGGCAGTAGTTAAAAAGTTGAAGATTGATGAGATAGTAGGGATAAAAGAAGGGGCAATCTGCTGAAATGGATAGGAAGGAGTGGGATCCTTTTAAAAAGATCAAATGCATATCAGGTAAAACTGAAAAATTCAGAGCTTTCAAAAATACCATACTTCAGAGTTGCTGAAGCCATCCTGTCCAACAAAAATCTGAGTAGTAACTTTCACTTTTAGAAGTAGAGCACAGAATTTAGGGCAGGAGGATGTTTTTGGAAGAGTGGGAATAGTGAATGATTTCTGGAAATTCAGCATGTTGGCTTGGTATCCAAAAATGTTTTTCACATTCCCTTTTCAACTTGTCTCTCAGTAGGGAAAGAGGTAGAAATACGTAAGGAAAGTGGATGCTATCAGATGGTTGATTTCTCTTATTGCCCCATTCATGATTCCCTTTGAAAGAATTAGGGAACTGAATGGTCAACATGTGGCTGTCTATATTCTACCTGGTCATCAAAGTTATTCCCACTCTTTTGTACTGTAACCAACCATGCAAATTATGGAAAATCATTCATCCAGATGCTTTATCAAAATCTGTGATTTGGAAACATCTGCTTGTTTGAAATCTCACAGACCAAATATTTGGATGATGGAATGAAGGCTTCATTTTTCTTTTGGACTTATGAGAGTCTGTGAAGAACCACTGCCAGTATAATTATCCCAATAGTCTTATAAGGGAGACTCTTTTTTTCTGGGTTTTATCATTTATATACTGTCATAAAGAGATTAAATATCATTCCCAAGATCTCCCTATAAATTCCTCCGCCCCATTTTTCCATCTTCTTAGTGACCTCACTAAAGTTACCTAGATAACCAATGTGGACATGGGGCTAGAAAATGGATACATGGTAACAATAGTATGACTTCAAGAACAGAGGCTATTATTGGAGAAACAAAACTGTTGCACACTAATCATCTTGAAATGCAGGAGAAAGATATTAATATGCTTTCAAAATCATTATGCACAATAGGCAGCATGGGACAGAGGATGGAGAGACAGTCTTGGAGTCAGAATGGTGCCTTTGATGCATACAAGAGATGTGGCACAGAGCAAAACACACAGCCTCTCAGTGCACTTAGAAAAGGTTTACAAGTCTAAGTTACTCGTTTTGCTGGTGTACAATTGAGGAGAGATTTTCCATTTGGGAAATTCTCCACAGTTCTAAGTTTTTAAAAAATAAAGAGAGGAAAATATATATAAATATACATACATACATAAACACACACACAAACACACACACACACACACACACACACACATATATATATATATATTTCTTACACATTTTTCTGTTCAAAATGATCATTTAAACAGGTTAAAATGGCAGATACAGGGAAAATGTATTTAACCAAATGCTGTTTAGAAATAGGCACAGATGGGAGAAAAGCAATTACTCTGTCAACTGAAAGTGGTTAAGAACAGCAACTCTGGGGTTCTGACTCTGATTTCACGGCCATGCATATTTTGTTGCTGTCCTCAAACCCCATTTGTTAGCTTCTTTAGGACACTGTATAGAACCTTAATCTCTTCTGTCACTAGCTAAAATATCTGGGAAGAAGACAGTTGTATTCAATCTTTATCTTATCATGGAATCCCAGTCAGCTCCCAGTGGTTCTGTGGCACACATGGAAGGGCGCTTCCTGGGAAACTGAGATGTGCATATACTACAATGTGTAAGGGGTCCCAAGCTGGCCCTCTTCCCAACTGGTTCTCTCACCTAGAGGATAATTGTGCAGCTCTAGCAGAGCTCTTGTTTAGGTAATGGTCCCCTGCTGTGTTGGGACAAAGAAAAGAGAAAAGGTGTCAGGGAAGGAGCAGGAGGAGGGGAAGGGAATTTCGACAGTGAATAAGTTGGCATCTGAAAACCCTGACTTGGTGTTGGGGGGCAGCCCCGCACCCCAAGTCACACCTGCCCTTGCAGGACTCAGGCCCTGAGGTCTCGCCCCAGTATTTCCTCTGCACATGTCAGCTGTTGGAGAATTGGGCTGAAGTTTAGCTTGGAACGATTTTTCCCCATGAATTAATGATCCAAATGGATTATTATTCAGTTGCTCAACTGCAGCGTTATTTCTGTTGATCTTTGTTTTTCTGCTTAATTTCTATAAATGACTGTACAGTTTCCCATAAGGTATAATTAAGCAGAATTGCTTAAGTTTTAATTATTGTGTATTATGGATGTTGAAAGCAACATTAGCACTTGGCTTTTAAAAATGTGATAGTATATTTATAAGCGAGCGTTTATAAACCCATTTACATATAGTTAAGATGAAAAAGGTATTTGAATCGGAGTCATTAGCATTCCTCCAAACATATGGTAGATCAGCAGCGGCCACGGGCCGCGCCTTCATTAGTGGAGCCCTGGTTCATCAGTGCCTTAGCTTCCCGCTGTGCCACCCTGTGGCGTCCCCTTCTGTCCCTGAGGTTTCAGCGACAAGGGACAATACGTCCCCAAGGTGAAAATCTGGAAAACCTAGCAGATTTGCCCTGAGAGGAGTTCTTATGATTATTTAATCACACGTAGAGAAGAAACCCACAGCCTCGTTACAGAAGGGGGTTGTCTATCCCTCGGCAGGCACTCTTTCCTCTGATGCTTTGCGTGAGAGCATCTCTGATGCCCAAGGAACAGAACTAAGGGCAAACAGGGCAGGTTGATGCAGACCCATGATGGGTTTGGCTTCTTTCAGTCTCCCTGGTGGAATGGCCGAATGTGGCATCAGCACTAATGGGAGGCAGGGGTCTACTGTCATCCATTGGGTAGGATGTAGTTGTTTTTTTTTTTTTTTAATGATAGCCCAAACAGCCGTTTACTTTTATTTCCTAATAAAAACCAGAAGAAGAATAAAACCATTGTTGTGTAAATGTCATGGCCGCATTTTATTAGTGCCTTTCTCAGGGTTATGATCAGAACTTAATCTGGCCAGCTGATACCTTTGCCATAAGCTTTCAGTCTCCTTTATAATGTACCAGTGAGATATTATAATTTAGAATTAGAAATGTAATAAAGAAGGCTAATAACTCATGATACAACTGAATCATTAAATTCCTTCCCACAATGTCATCAGTTACAGAATTTACGTGTATTTGTATAGAATGCCTATCCACCTATGTACCTATTTACCTACATACATTCATATATACATTTACACCTTCACTGCAGATGAAGTGTCAATTTCCATGAGTGAGAAGGAGATTCCTTTGCCTGGTATCACAGGTGCAGTTCATATATACATATGTATTTATACTTACACCTACATCTACCCCTGCATCTGTATCTACGATCTGCATCTGTATCTATATGTATATTTTTGTGTATGTGAGAAAGTCTGAAAAAAATAGAGATCTAGAGAGAAGCAAGGTGAGAGTGAAGTGTGTGTGTGTGGGGGGGTGTCCTGGAAACCATGAAGATCTTGGCTCCAGCCCTACCTTTGACAATTACTATGTGATAATGAGAAAATTGTTTAATCCTTTTGTGATGTCCCTGGCAGCACTAAAACTACGTTCCTGATGATTTGTCCATCTCTGTTAATGGAATATGTTTCCATACTTGCTGTACTCCATCCTAATGAAATCAGAGATCCATACCAAAAATAGCTATCTAGGCAGATATAGATATAAATGATAGAGGTAGACAGAAATATAGATGATAGGTTAATCAATTAAAGAATGATAGATAAATGTAAGAATGATAGATTGGTAGAAGCTAGATATACAGAGGGGTGAATGTGTAAATAGATGATATATAGATAGATGGATAGATAGATGATAGTCTTGCAGAATGTGAATTATTGTTTGAAATTCAGAAAAAAAGTATGAAGGTGGCATATACTGGTGATTTCCAGGATACAAAGATGAGCATTTTCAATCTGTTTTTAATACTTTAATCAGTCATGATTTTCCACAAATCATAACCTCTTTGCAACTTGGTATATCATTCCAAAGCTAGTGAGGCCAAAATATTCACTATGTTCAAACTTTGGAGTTGGAAACTATCTCAGTGAGCATCCAGTTCAAAGCATGACTGAAAAAGAATTCCCTCCGTGACATCTCTGGAAAGTGGTATTCCACCCTCCATATGATCCAGTCTTCTCCTGTTTAGTCTCTCGAATATATTCAAAGACACTGGTGACATGAGTTTTGAAATCTCCTAATATATGTAGAGAGAAGCACATGGAGGATGGATCCAGAGTGACTTTTAGAGTCGGGAACAATTAATTGGGTTTCAAATTTTCCATCTGACCCAGACTGGCTAAGTTACTCTAGGCAAGTTCCTTTGTTCTTCAAGGTTCTAGGCAATGTTTGGAGACTTAGAGATATAGAGAGGATGGTGACATGCTTTGGTAAAGAGTATTCTCTTCTGGGTACTACCTTTGTTACTGAGTTCTACTCCCTCTCTTGGGGTCCCTGTCCTATGAGATGCAAGAAGCTTGGACACAATTAGCATTGGAAGAACTTTGAAGTAGATGCCCTACCATGGATTACCAATTATTGACTTGTCATCTCTAGGTAACATCTGAAGGTATCCACTTTAATGATGTGCCTTGTAATAGAATATTGTTTTAGAATGATCCATCTTTATGACTGGGGCAGCAAGGTAGTGTGATGGATAGATCACTGGGCCTGGAGTCAGGAACACCTGAGTTCAAATCCAGCCTCAGACACTTAGCAGCTGTGTGATCTTGGGCAAGTCATTTAACCTTTTTGCCTCAGTTTCCTCATTTGTAAAATGAGGATAATTATAGCACTTCCCCAACAGGGTTGTTGAAAGGAACAAATGAGAAAGCAATTGTAAAGCACTTAGAACAGTACCTGGCATGTAATAAGCACTAAATGATAATAATAATAATTTTTATTATTAAATCTGCCTTCAGATGCTTAGACACTTAACAAATAATTAACCATCCTGAGTCAAAATGTCTTCCTACTTAAACTGGAGGGGGGATAATATTTTACCTATTCATGGGGAATGTAGAATAGAAATAAATCTCTAGACCTTAAAGTGATGAATAAATATTCGATGATGAGACATGATGGATGGGGCAGCTATGTGGCACAGTGACTAGAGAGCTTCCTGGAATCAGGAAAATTGGAGTTCAAGTCCAGCTTTAACCAGTTATTACCTGCGTGACCCTGGAAAAGTCACTTAACTTCTGTTTGTTTCAGTTAACTCATGGAGATATTAATAGCGTCTACTTGCAATGATTGTTACGAATATCAAATGAGATAATAATTATAAAGTGTTTATTACAATACTTGGCACATAGAAAGAACTCTATAAATGTTGTCCTCCTCCTCCTTATCATCATCATCATCATCACCATCATTCCTAGGATATAGGAATTATACCACCCTTAAGGGTGATTGCATTCATTCCTTGCCATGAGCTACCTAAAAGTCATTTCACAAGCAGTCCTCAGCATAGCCTTCTAAACTGTATTTTTCCCCCAACTCTCCTTTCAGACAAGATGGCTTCCCTCATTGCTGAAGAGTGACTTTACAGAACACTGGAAGCCAAATCAAGTATCACCAATTCTGCCCCACAATTCAAATGGCAGACTCACTTCCTCCTCCACAGGAAGACCCATTACCTGCCCTCTACATCTTTTCCTTACCTGCAAGAGTCATTCTAAACTTCATATTTCCTGCCAAGTTTCTATGTACTATTTTTTTTTTTTTTGCTTTTTGGAGGGCAGTTGGCGTTAAGTGAGTTGCTCAAGGTCACATGGATATTTTTTGTGTTAAGTGTCTTAGACTGAATCCAAACCCAGATTCTCCTGACTCCAGGGCTGGTGCTCTATTCACTGCACCACCTAGTTGCCCCAAATGTAGTTTCCCTATTTTCTATTTTAATTAGGTCTGTTTTTGCTTTTGTTTTGTCTAACAATGTGATCTTTATTTTTTTTCTCTTTGGAGGGCAATTGGGGTTAAATGACTTGTCCAAGGTCACATGGCTAGTTAAGTGTTAAGTGTCTGAGGCCAGATTTGAACTCAGGTCCTCCTGACTCCAGGGCTGTTGCTCTATTCACTGTGCCACCTAGCTGCCCCCTACTTTTTCAAATGGCTACTGATGTTCCACCAGTTCAAGGAAGACATTCACAAAGCCATGGAAGAGGTAGCTTTCTCAATACTTCAAAACCTTTTCCATCACCCCTTCTTCTCTTCAAACATTGCCTATTCAATAGGTTATGTAACTAGCTATATGGGAAGGATGAGTTTTTTGCTAATTCTGAGATCCTTTGAAATTCACCTAATGCATTGAAACCAAAATGGGACCTTTTTTTTCCTTTAGCTTTCTGAATCAGAAAAGGTGGCTCTGTGGCCCTTGAGGGCAGGGTATAAAGACTACAGGGAACAAGGTGAAATAGATCCAGAATAGGGGTTTGAGTATATTATTCAGCTCAACAAGCATTGATTAGACACTTTCTGCATGCAAAGCTTTATGCAAGGGATTTTTTTTTTACCCAGTCTGTGATTTCATTGTTATTAAAAACTCTTAATGAGAACACAGCTGTATCAAAACAGATCTACACTTGGTCTGCAACACGTGGTCTCCCAGTGTTGCATGATACATGTTAGTCATTCAATTTCTATCTTTATTTCTTTATAAAGTATTAATGTGAGATCTCTGCATATACAAATGTATTTTAATCAAAAAGGGAGAAAGAATCCTCTAGCAATCCTACATTACTCAAACTTACCTGTATTTTCAAATGTCTGATTAATTATGCTTTCAATATTTATGAAAATTTCTACAAATTTAACAGGGCATCCTTCTGGCTGGTATGTATCGGTAAAACAGTGAAAACCACAGGCAGATATGTACTTCAAGGAATTCCCTTTTGGACTTTTTCTCCCTCCCCCCCCATTTCACGGCATATCACAAATCCTCAGAAATGTACCATGTTCATATTGCCAACTGAGTTCTTCCAAGCAAAGATGACATCAGCCATCTGTCACAAAATACTAATCCTACAAAGGAAAGCCAACTGTAGAGAAAATAAATACCTTTCATATCCATTAGCCAAATATTGATGTTAAAAATGGAATGATTAAAATCTCACTAGTCAAGCTAATTATCCTAAGTGAATATTCCTTTCCAAGTGAATGGCACACCAGTGATGGATTTACTTCATAACTTTGCTAAGACACAACTTCATTGTGAACATATGTTGTAGGAAGTGAAGGGCTGTAGTGAGACTGTAGTGGTGTTGAAATCCTCTGCACATTAGTGATCACTCTTCTGACAGGTATGCTTCCTATTGCCTCTGTTGATTGAATCTCTACAAAGCATTATAACAGGTAGAAGCTAGTTGTGTTTTCTTCCCCAGTTATTTTAAGTGGTTCAGGTCCTAAATGTTCAATATTTTAAGACTGGCTAGGGCTCAACTATTCAGAATTCTCCAATTTTCCCCTAGATATCTCCCACCACCACCATGTGCTTACTTTAGTTTGGGGATAAATAGTTTATTCAATCAACCAAGATCCCTGTCTTCATGATTGGCACAGTCAAAATTGACCTCATTTTGGGATTTTTGTCTAAGAAGACCCAGTTCCTGTTCTGGGATATAGACTAAGACTTTCAGTGGCAACAAACTGACCATGACTTGCCTTGTAGAGTATATGGTATATTGATGATGAGACATTTTTTCTTTTTTTTTATAAGCAATTGGGGTTAAGTAACTTGCTCAAGGTTACACGGCTAGTTATTTTTATGTGTGGGTGCTAATTCTCCGAGGCCCGAACCAATCCTGGTTCCTCCCGAGTCTGGGGACAATACGCTTACTCACTGCACCACCTCACTGTCCCAATGATGACAGATTTCTAGTTCATTTTCTGGACACACATACTGAAATTGTGTCATTTAATGATTTTATTATGAGGCACAAAACAACTAAAATAATTTTCTAGGGGATACAAGATTCACATAAAATGACAATGAATGGAATATTCCCATTGAGTTTAGCCTGAAGTTGCATCTGGATATAAAATTAGTGGAAAATGGTGGCACAAAAATACTTGAGCAGAATCTTTATGTTTTAGAGTCATCATGGTGGAAAAAAGAAAAAAAAATAAAACAAAACTTTATGAATTTCCTCAGAAGATCAATTACACTCAAGAATATGAATCTGTTTTACTGAGTGGTTTCCAAAACAAGTGTTTGAAAAGAAAGAATACATACATCATCTACTAGAATCACCTTCTCCTTTGATCACTTGTGAATCTTTTTCATCCAAATCCCCAAAGAGTGAAATGCCTAAAAAAATGGACAAAATAACCTGATTATGGAAATTTTTGTTTTAGTGATTTGTAAAATACAAAAACATGCATTATACAATTGTAAGCTTTCCATAACTTATATGTGTTTGACATCATACAAATATTATGGAAAAGTCATTTATGTATGTAGTCATGCATGCATGTATATGTATGCACTTTTGATGTCTGTAATGCACATATAAGTTTATGTGTATTTGTGTGTGCATGTATATATGCATTCATGAATTATATGCGCATGTATGTGTGGAGTTACTGTTCCAAAAGTCACTCACTCTGGCAGGTCACATCCCCAGAGGACAGGTAATTTATCTCCTCTCAGAATTCCAAGGGTACCCAGAAGGATTGAGATTTTTCTTTCTAATACTATAACTCAAAAATACTTTCTGTTGTATCCCCCATGGCTATCAATTGATTTCAGTTAATAAGCCCAACTTAACTAGCTTAACACAAACTCCAAAAACAGGAAAAGAAGGGATTCTTCGAAACTCTTTTCATGACACAAATATGTTTTTAATACTTAACTATGAAGACACAGGGCAGAGAAAGACAATTATAGACTGCTGTCTCTAATGAACAATGACAAAAAAAGTATAAATAAATAGTTTACAAGAATGCATTGAGAGAGAAAGACTATGACCAGGTGAAATTTTACCAAGATTCCTGGTTGTTTCAATATAAGGAGAAATATATCAATAAGAGGCCATATTAATAACAGAAATATAAAAAACACACGCACATATATATAGTGTAAATATTTATTTATATATTATATACATCATATATGTTATATATAAGAATATAAATTATTATACATTGTATATATGTTATATATACAAATATAAAAGCACTTTTTGGCAATGTCTTAATAATAATTTTTATTTTAAACTCCAAAAAGCATAGAAATAGATGGACTTTTCATTAACATGAAAAGTAGAATCTATCTGAAATGAAGAGAAGACAAATGGAGAGAAAACTAAGTATAAGACAGCATCTCAAACAAATCAAGCTCTAAGAAGATCCATGGCAAACATAAAAGATGACTAGAAACAAATTAGAGCAGTAAGGAAAACAATTATCTTTGGTATCTGTGAAGAAGGGAAGAGTTCGTGATCAAATAAGTCTTCAAAGTCATGAATTGCTTCATTCATTTTGGAAAGCAATTTGAAACTCATAAAGTAGCCAAACTGGACTTCTTTTGATGCAGCAAGCCCACAATTCGATCTGTACCCCAAAGGGATTAAAGGAAGAGGGAAAGGGCCCATATGTGCACAAATACTTAGATCGGTGTTTTGGTTTTTTGTTAAAAAAAGAACTGAAAATCTAGGGAGTGCCTATCTATTTGTGAATGGCTGGACAAATATGAAACATAATGAGTTGCTATTTTTTCATAAGAATGGATAAAGTACATGGCTTCAGAGCAACATGGGGAAAAATGTATGAACTGATACAGAGTGAAATAAGATTCAGGAGAATATTTTGTATAACATTAACAGTATTATACAGAAAACATAACTTTGAAAGTTTTGAGAACTCCAGTTAATACAATGACCAACCACAATCACAGAGGATAAAATAGAAACATACTAGCCACATATTGTCAGAGAGGTGATGTATTGAAGATAGAGCATGAAATATACACTTTTCCAGAGACAAAGTGGGATTTATTATGCTTGACTTTGCATTTTTGTTACAAAGATTGGATTAATTTTTGTTTTCCAGTGAGGGAGCAGGGGAAGAAAAGTGGGAAAATGGAGAGGAGAAAAGAGAAGAGAAAAGAAGAGAAGGGAGGGGAAAGGATGGATGGAGAGGGGGGTAGAGAAAAGAAGGTTGGAGATGGAAAATCACCTCAGAGGGCATTGCACTGGACATTCCCCATTACAAGGCGATACTTTTTGGGCGAACATATTTCTCTCAATTTTGTGTTTCCTCTGATGTTAATAATGGGTATACTAATGAATTAGTTATTCATTTCTTGGCTTTATCAAGAAATCTTATTTGGTCTTGGCATATGCATGATGATCCTTTACTGAAAAAGAACATTTAAAGCAGAATTTCACTCTATAAATCAAATGTCATTGAAAATAATCAACAATCAATGAACAGAGTAGGATCTTATATTAGCTACTTTAGTCAATGGTCTAAAGATGTGGTCTGCTCTAAAAAATTTTAAAGTCCTACTCAAGTTTTCATTAAGGATATGCTCAATATTCATATAGGTAATTCACACAAAGTACAGAGAAACATTAAATTCTATATTGTTCCATAATTATTAAATTTCATAAATCATATTTATTTTTTTTTAATTTCTGGCTGTCCTTCCCTCTTTGAGATATCTCAAAATCTGTCCCTCAAAGCCTTCAAAATGCTGTCATTTCCAGCATGTTTCTTCTCTGGGCACTTGGTCATGTATGAATGCTCTTCCCTTCTTTATCACTGTAGTATCATTTCAATTTTCTCATATAGCATGTCAGGACTAAGGTCTTAGAGTCCAAATATGATGGTTTAACTGTCATCTACAAAGAAAATAGTTTTTTTCTGAAATGTTGGCAAATTCACTACATTTCTATTGGCCACCTTCCAGTTTCTTCTATAATTGCTTTGAGAATGAGCTGTCTTAGTTGGGTCTCATGCCAAGCTTTCTACAGACTCGTTTTCCCCTCTGATGCTCTTTGCTGGTTTGTGATAATTGCAGAATAATTAGAGATAGTTTTAAGATAATTAACATGATCAAGGCCAGTCTCTATGAATAGCAGCTGTCATCAGTCCCAAATGAAAGAACATGTCCTTAACTCAAAATTCTGTGATTCTATATTATCTTTAATGTGAATAAAACCACTTGTATCCCTATAGCCATATGTGATCATGTGCATATGACAAAAATATTTAAACTCAGATATTGCTAATCCTGTTTTAATTCCATTATAATTATCAAATTATATTAACTCCTAGTTGAATGGGTCATTTTTGTTCAATTATTGGGAAAATTACTAAAATTTTATTAGCACCAGTTAACAGCGTTGGGAAAAAGAATGTTCCTACCAACTGGAAGTTAATTGGTCTCTTTGTTTGTAAAACAGTCAAATGAAAATTGTTTTTAGTAGCAACCCCCATCATGACAAAACAGTTTTTCCATTCCCCCCTTCATGGAGAAATGGGCTAGATCTCTTCTCCAAAAAGATTGCACTCATCTATAAAAAATTACTATCATTTAGGTAGTGGCTGTGGAATAGACTCCACTGGAGATAAAAGGGGAAGGGAAAGATACCATGAAGTCCTCTGCTTGTAACCTCCAGCTTTGATGTTATTAGTAAACCACCAAAATTTAGATTGGAATAGCAAGATCAAAGTTCAACTTGAGTACAAATGAAATTAGATTTTATCGTAATAAGCTAACTACTTGGTGGCTTATTTAATAATATTTGACAAATATGGCTGCTAATTGCAAAGCCCATCCCTGAAATTATCTCTAACAGCAAAGGATACCTAGAATTCTATAGTATAATCCTACTATTAAATATATTTAGAATAATAATATCATCTACTTTATCATTTAATCCTGAATGTGATGTCATAAAAGTTGCTTTCTCTCTATTCTCATTGAGTCAGAGGTGGAGGTTACACAATCTCAAGATTATTTCTCTTTGATTTTCAAATTTTATCTTTTTTAATTAACAAGTATTTATTTTCTCTCCCTACACACCCCATCCAAAAAATGGGCATCAAGATAATCAATCAAAACCATCATCAATACTTTTAAGTAATCAGAACTTGGGAATCAATAGTGGTCCTATATTTAGGATTTAATTGCTTTTTTAACCTTTAAGAATGCAAAATAGTTCAGCTGAGGCTAAAGTGTCACAGAAAGCATCTAAAGGCAAAAGGAAAAGAATATAAGAGATGTTGCCAGATGCCTAAGATAAGGTAGATACTGTACTGGACCCGGGGATCCTTTCTAAATTTTCTAGTAGTGAAAATTACCACTGTCGTATGTGTTTTCATTCTATTTTAAAAAGAAAGCATAAAGATTCATCTATGATGAATCACAAGTAAACATTATTATACAGGAGTTTTCATATAAAAGATTCAGGTTTTATATACTGATCATCTACGACTCCCCCCTTTTTTTAAACCAACAAATAGTTCCCTATTGCTTACCAAACACATGGAAATTCCTTAGTTTGACATTCAAAACCCTTCATCATCTCAAATGGTCTCTCCTCAACCAAGTCTTCTATGATCTTTCCCCAGTCTGCAGAGACAGGTCCCTCCTCATATCTAGGTCAGCACTTCTTTTTAACCTTCCAGGGTTTTACTATTCCATTCCATTCTTCAGTTTGCTTTTCTTTAGACCTACGTTTTTTTCAGGATGGTCAATAACTACTACCAGAAGAGATTACCAACACTTGTATATCTCCTTCTTCTTCTTCTTCTTCTTCTTCTTCTTCTTCTTCTTCTTCTTCTTCTTCTTCTTCTTCTTCTTCTTCTTCTTCTTCTTCTTCTTCTTCTTCTTCTTCTTCTTCCTTCTTCCTTCTTCCTTCTTCCTTTTTCTTCCTTCTTCTTCCTCCTTCTTCATTATCATCATCATCATCATCATCATCATCATCATCATCATCATCATCATGGTTCCAAAGCTGTCACTGTATCTACTATGCCATATTATTATAATTCATCATCAATCACTGTCATCAGCATCGTTTGCATTTGTATAGTACCTACTATGTGTCAAGCACTGTGCTAAATACTTTATTATCATTATCTCATTGATTCTCACAACAACTGTGTCAGGCAGGTACTATGATTATCCCCAGTTTTCAGGTATAGAAACTGAAACAAATGGAAATCAAGTGACTTACTCAAGGTCATTCAGGCAGCGAATGTCTAAAGCTGGAATTGCACTCAGGTCCTCTTGACTCCATTCCCAGGGCTCTATCCATTGTGCCACCTAGCTGCCTCATTCATTTTCTTGTATCATATTTGTTCATCACTTTAAGGTTTACAGAGTTCTTCTCTGCATTCCCAATGGGAGGTAAAACATTATTATCCCCAATTTAAATATGAGGAAATTGAGGCCCAGAATGGTTAAATTATACTTGTCCAAGATCATATAATTAGTGATTGTAAGAACTAGGATGCAAATCTATGTCTCCTTATTGCCTTCTATCTTGCTGTCCCAATAACTAAAGAAAAGGTCCTCTTTTTCCCATGACTATTCAGAATCAAGGATTAGGCAATTTTTCTAGTGGGAAGAATGATGTTTTTAATTCTACCTGTTTAATTGCCTCAGTTTTGACACTTTTTTTTTAAGCAATTGGGGTTAAGTAACTTGCTCAAGGTTACACGGCTAGTCATTATTTATGTGTGGGTGCTCATTTTCTGAGGCCGGATTTGATCTCGGGTCATCCCAACTCCAAGGCCAGCACTCTTACTCACTGCGCCACCTAGCCGCCCCTTTTAGGGCAATTGGGGTTAAGTAACTTGCCCAAGGTCACACAGCTAGGTTTTTGTTTGTGTGGGTTAAGTGTCTGAGGCCGGCTCAGAACTCAGGTCCTTCTGACTCCAGGGCCGGCACTCTACTCACTGCGCCACCTAGCCACCCCAAAGGAAGAATTCTGTGCTTTTTTTCATTCTCTTTTGCATCTTCTCTTCCTCTGATACTTTTTTTTTTCTTTTTTTGGAGGGCAGTTGGGTTTAAGTGACTTGCCCAAGGTCACACAGCTTGATTTTTGTTTGTGTGAGTTAAGTGTCTGAGGCCGGATCCGAACTCAGGTCCTTCTGACTCCAGGGCCAACGCTCTACTCACTGCACCACCTAGCTGCCAGTTTTGACACTTTTTTGATCATATACACCATTAGTTTTTTTTTTTAAAGCAAACCCAAATCCATACATATTTAATTATTGCTGGTGTTGTTTGTATACGGATCCCTCTGCAATATTCTAATACTTTGTGTTCACTCTAGAACATCTTTCTTGTTATTAGTCTTAACTTTCCCAAGTAGTCAGAAGGTTTCACATGTTTGTACATTTTTAAACATAGATTTACTCCTCCTACCTTCCCTAGTTCCCTTTAAGAATTAGCTAAAAACCTACCTTCTACGGGAAAACTTTTCTGACCCTCTTGAATCCTAGTGCCTTCCCTCTATTGATGCTCTCCAATTTATGCTGTGTGTATTTATATTTTTTGTATATAGTTATTTGCATGTTCTCCCCCCTCTGCCATAAGAATGTAAGCTCCTTCAGAGCAGGGATCACATTTTCTTTTTCTTTTTCTTTTCTTTTTCTTTTTAAAAGAGGACAATTGGGGTAAAGTGACTTGCCCAAGGTCACATGGCTAGTTTTTGTATTAAGTATCTGAGGCTGGATTTGAACTCAGGTCCTCCTGACTCCAGTGCCAGTGCTCTCTTCACTGCACCACCTAGTCGTCCCTACACATTTTGTTTTCTTAATATCTCTGACATATAGCACAGTTCCTGGCACATAGTAGACACTTGATAAATATTAGTTGACAGAAAGAAATAGTTCCAAAGTCCACCAAAAATCTTTTAAAAGATTTTTTAAAACAGGTTAGAAAATTTTATTACTAAATTTTGAAGTAAGCTGAAATGAGTTTTTTTTTAAATAGATGGGATAAAAATATATTATTTGCAGCAACAAAATACCATGATGATGGAAATATTTCCCAATACCTGTTTGCAAAATGCTTTCTATATTGCCTGAGTTTTTTTCCAAATGTAGTTACTTTCTTACTCATTGCTAAAATGCCAAAAAATTTTTTTTGATGTACCAGATTAAGTGTGTTTATTTATTGGTTTTAAAATGATCTGCTAAGCAGAATACTTCTGACAGCCACCTGTTACCAGAAGACCAGAAGTAGTATGAACAAATTGTGGATAGCTGTCTTTCTGTAAGAACCAAATGTGTGAGTGATAGGAAGTTCTGCACCTTTCATAATGGAAGCACTTTTCCATGGACTCTCTCTATGGCACCTCTGGAGGGTACCTGTGTTTTATGCTCCCTATCCCGAGGACTTTTTGCTGGAGCTCATTAGATCATTATTATCATGGTATGAAGATCTCATACAAGAAGCAGTCAACGGGCATTTATTAAACACCTACTGTGTACGAGATGTTATGATAAGCTTTGGGGAAATGAAGAAAAGCAAGACAGTCTCTACATTTAAGACGAATTAGAATCTAATGGATGTAGAAAAAATTTTGACTCCTCTCCTCATTCTCTTGTGCTTGCATCATTAGTAATGTCTCAATCTGCACTATTCTTACAGTCATTTTTTAAAACCATCTGTCTGTTTTCTGAGGGTTAATTTTGTTACAAGGAGATAATATAATCTGTAAATCCAGTTAACCTGGTCGACATAAACCATCATACATAAGAAAAGGAAAACAAGGTCAGGATGCCACTGTCAGCTCACTTCATTGAAAAACACTTGCTCTTCACTGAGAACACACATGTTGTACCATGTATGAAAAGTTGCCCTCTGATATTTAGTATGAGATATACATCCAGTGTTAATCCTTAAATTAAGTCATTCTTTATCTTTTATTTAACATACAGAAATAAAACATGACTTCCTAATGTGTGTGTGTATGCATGCGTGCTTGTGTGCATGGGTGTGTGACCATAGGAATGTGTGTGTCCTGGGACCCTTTGGTAATTTGCTCAAGACTGTGGACACTTTTTAGAAATAGGTTTTTAGATAATCGAAGGAAATGCTAAATTTTAGAGGTTAGAGAAAATGAAGATGTAATTTTCTTTTTACTATTCTAATTCATGGATTTTCTAAAGCCTTTTCATAGAATTTCCATGGCATTAGGTCTATGAACCATAAGTGAAGATCATTTGAAAGATCAGTTCTGATTTCTCTCTCTGCACATCAATGCATCATCTCAAGTATATCATCTCTGGTGTGTATCCCACAATTTAGAGACTACTGTGTATCAGACTGAAGTGGCTCACCCAATCATCAAGAATTTTATCATTTTTTATTCCCTTTTGAAAAATTATACCATGAGAAAACATTTTCCCAAATCTTTGCTCTTTCTTGCCTTAATATTTAAGCCCAGCACATCTCATATGGGAGAAGTGCTGGACCTGCAGTGAGGAAAACCTGAATTCAAATCTTATCTCATATATTTAGTAGCACTATGACCTGCACAAATCATTTAACCTTTGTCTGCACAATTTCCTCACCTTCAAAATGGAGATTATATTACACCTAGTTTCCAGGGATATTGTGAGGATAGAATGACATAATATTTGTAAATAATTTAGCAAACTTTAATATGTAACAAATTCTAGCTATTATAATTCTCCTCCTCCTCTTCCTCCTTCTATTAATGTGACAGGGTTATTTATTTTTCTTTTTAAACAAATGCTTTATTAACTTCTGTTTTACATCATTCATTTCCGCCAGATTTTGAGTTACAATCATTTTCCCCCCGTTATTCCCCTACCCACACTCCCACAATAGCAGTCCCACAAGATATCACTTCCTTCAATCTGCTCTCTCCCATACCTTCTCCCATACCCCCTTCGACTTTTCCATTAGAGGAAGGTGAATCTTTGTGTCCCAATGACTGTACATCTTATCTCCCAATTATAAGCAAAATAGTATTAATAATAGTATTTATATATATTTGAAACATTTAATGTTAAGACTTCGAATTTCAGATCCATTTCCTTCCTCCCTTGTCACCCATTCCCTCTTGAGAGGTAAGTAATTCAGTATATGTTGTACATGTCTAGCTATACAAAACATTATCATAGTAGATATATTGTACAAGGCTGCTTATAATTCCCTCCCACTCATCCTACCCCCCACCTGGTCCATTCCCTACATGATCCTGTCCCTCTTCTATAGTGGGTACTTCCAACCTCCTCTCTCCCCAAGGATGCCCTCCCATCCATCATCCCTCCTCTCATCCCCCTTCCCCCTATTCTGCTGCAGGTTGAGATATCCCATTTAGTATGTATGTCTTTCTCTCCCTGAAGCTAATTCAATGAGAATGTGGTTTTGCCTTTTTTGCCTTCCTATTCTCCTCCTCCCTTGTAACCACTTCCCCTTACTTCTTCTACATGAGATAGTTTACCCTACCCTTTCTCTCCCCATCTCCTCTTGCCACTTTCCTCTCTCACCTCATAATTTCATCCCTTGAGTATTCTCCCTTCCCAACAAATTCAACCTATGCCCTCTATCCATATATAACTGTAACCATATACACACACATTCACATATGTATTCATATGACCACACACCCTTCTTCCATTGTTTTCATGGTGAGAAAGATATCATCAGTCACAGTTATTGCTTTTCCATATAGGAATGTAAATAGTTCAACTTTGATAAGTTCCTTTTGATTTCTTTTCCCTGATTACCTTCTCAGGCATCTCTTCCTTCTTGTGTCTGGATGTCAAATTTTCTATTCAATTCTGGTTTTTCCTTCAAGTATGCTTGAAAGTCCTCTATTCCACTGAATGACCATATTTTCCCCTGAAAGAAAATACTCAGTGTTGCTGGGTAGGTGACCCTGGGGTTCATTCCCAGTTCTTTTGCCCTCTGGAATATCATATTCCATGCCTTTTGATCCCTCAGTGTAGAAACTGCCAGGTCCTGGGCTATTCTGATTGTGTTTCCACAATATTGAAATTGTTTCTTCCTGGCTGCTTGGAGTATTTTCTCCTTGATCTGGGGATCCTGGAACCTGTCTATAATCTTCCTGGGAGTTTTCTTTTTGGGATCTTTTTCAGGAGGTGGTCTGTGGATTCTTTCAACCTCTATTTTGCCCTCTGGATCTAAAACATCAGGGCAGTTTTCCTTGAGAATTTCTTGAAGGGTGATTTTTAGGTTTGTTCCTTGATCATGGCTTTCAGGTAGTCCAATAATTTTTAAATTATCTCTCCTGGATCTATTTTCCAGGTCAGTGGTTTTTTTCCCATGGGATATTTCACATTGCCTTCTAATCTTTCATTTGTTTGGATCTGCTTAACAGCATCTTGATTTCTCATAAAGTCATTAGCTTTCATTTGCTCCAGTCTAACTCTGAAGGAATGAATCTCCTCAGTGACCTTTTGAGATTCTTTTTCCATCTGGCAAATTTGACTTTTTAAGGCCTTCTTCTCCTCATTGCCCTTTTGGGCCTCCTTTGCCATTTGAGTTAGTCTATTTTTTTAAGGTGGTGTTTTCCTCAGTCAGGCTGTTGACCCTCATTTCATACTTTTCCTGCATCCTTCTCATTTCTCTTTCCAATTTTTCCTCCACTTCTCTTATTTAGTCCTTCTTAAGGTCCTCTATGGCCTGCAACCCGCTCATGTTTTCCCCTGGGGCTTTTCGAGCAGGACTTCTGACCTCACAGTCCTTTTCCTGCTCTATGCCCCCAAAATAAGAGTCTAGGGTTGCATTTTCCTGTTTTCTTTGCCTTGGCATGTTGCCACTTAATTACTTGACTTTTGGGCTTGTTGCCACACTATGGCTTTAAGGCCAGATAGAGGAATTTTTGTCCCGAACGTGTGGGGGGCAACTTCCATTTCTGGCAAGCTGTAAACCCACCCATGACTTCCACCCTAGATCACAATCCAGATCCAGGGAGGTTAAAGCAAGAGCGGTTACCCCCCACCCACCCACCCAAGACTGATTGCTGGATCTCCCTAAGGTTTGCAGGCCAGGAGCTGGAGCTGCCTCTGAAAACTACAAAATGGAGTGACTCCTCAGCGGCTTCTAGCCCCCAGGGGAGGGAGCTGACACATTCCCCAAATACTGGTCCCAAAGTCCATAGGACACTAACCTCTTACTTTGTCCTAGGCATGTCTATGTTGATAATTCTGGAGTCGCCAAAGTTGCTGGTGTTCTAGGGTTCCTTCAGCCGGCTGCTGGCCCTGCCGCCCTGCGGCTAAAACCTTGGCTCACCAGGACCTGGGCTCCGCTCGGCGTGGCTTCCCACGCTCTGCACACTGCACTGCCAGCTTCCAGACCGTTGCACTGGTCCTTCCTGCGGGGCAGCTGGGCTGTCCTCAGGGGGAGGTTAGCTTCTCTGTGTCGTTCTGTGGGTGCTGGGGCTCCAGGAGTTGTTCAGAGTCCCCTTTTACATAGTTTGGGGGGAATCTGGGGGCAGAGTGGCTTGGATGGGCTGTTTCTACTCCCCAGGGTTATTTTTTTTTGAGGTGCTATATAATAGAGGTTTGACAACTAAGTGGTATCCTGGGATTGGTAGTTTGTAGGGACAAAGACAGATTCTCTTCCCTTCATTGGAATAAGGAGGAACTATCTTGATATCTGAGTTAGATATTCTTTTTTTTTCCCCCAAATGCTTTATTAACTTCTGGTTTACATCATTCTTTTCCTCCAGATTTTGAGTTACAATTTTTCACCATTTTTTCCCCTACCCACCACCCCAGAATAGCAGTCCCACAAGATATCCCCTCATCCAATCTGCTCTCTCCCTTATCTTCTCCCACAGTGTAATGGGAATGTAGATTTAAAGATCTTCCCTATCCATAGCCCTTTTGATTGGCTTAAGAGACTCTGAGAACCTTCCTTGATTTGAAAATATACTCTGTTCCTAATAGGCTGAATATGGTCACATGGAGCCTGTGGCAGGAGGCTTGGTTTTCAGTAATATGTACACCTTGATGCTGTGTGATTGGGCAGTGGGTCAAGAGGGTGGTTAGGTTCTCTGACCCAGGAGAAGGCTATATAATCTTTGATGTGAGGCTTTGCTTTGGGGCTCACTTTCAGAAGTGTTGTGTGATTTGACCAGATGAGACTCTGGGCAGCCATTGAGAGCCCCCTGGCTTTGAAAACCCAAATGGTGATGCTTCCCTCTCTGGTAACTGCGATTTTGTACTGATGTATAGTTGACCAGTTTAGAAGCCTGTCTGCTTGATCTGTTTGTTCTCTGTCTTGTACGTTCTGTCTGTATAGTTTGAAGTTCTGAACTATGTAAAGAATCTATGTTTGATTGATTAAAGTAAGCTTGTTAACCGATTTTAAGTTGCTTTCCTTTAGAAAAGCAGATCTAAGAAACTGAGTTGGCAGCCACCCTGGGGATATTGGGGTGCTTGCTGTTACACATAACCCCTTTGACTTTTCCAGTAAGGCAAGGTGAATCTCTGTGCCCCAATACCTGTATACCTTATTTCCCAATTACATGTAAAATAGTATTAATAATAGTATTTATATATATTTAAAACATTTGATTTTAAAACTTCAATTTCTAGATTCAATCCCTTCCTCCCTTGTTACTCACCCTTAAAGCAATTCAGTATATGTTGTACATGTGTAGCTATGCAAAAAACCACCATATTAGATAAATTGTAAAAGACTGACTATATTTCCCTCCCTCCTATCCCCCCTCCCACTTGGTCTATTCCCTACTTTGATCCTGTCCCTTTTCAAAAGTGGGTGCTTCCAACTTCCCTCTCCACCTTCCCTCCCATCTTCCCTTCCAACTTCCCTCCCCACCTTCCCTCTCATCCCCTTCCCCCCAACTATCTTATAGGGTGAGATATCCTATTTAGTATGTATGTTAATCTCTCCCTGAGCCAAATTCACTGAGAACAAAGTTTTGCCTTTTTGCCTTCCTGTTCCTCCCCTCCCTTGTACCCATTTTCCCTTGCCTCTTCTATATGAGATAGTACACCCCATACTGTCTCTCCCCATCTCCTCTTGTTATACACCTCTCTCAAATCTTGATTTCACCATTTAAGTATCATCCCTTCCTATTAAATTCAACCTGTGCCCTCTAACTATGTACACATGTACATTCACATATGTATTCATATGCCCATATTCCCTTCTTTAACTATTTTCATACTGAGAAAGGTTTCATCAGTTACAGTTATCATTTTTCCATGTAGGAATGTAAATAGTTCAAATTTGATAAGTTCCTTATGATTTCTTTTCCCTGTTTACCTTCTCAAGGATCTCTTGCTTCTTGTATCTGAATTTCAAATTTTCTATTCAACTCTGTTTTTTTCCTCAAGAATGCTTGAAAGTCCTCTATTCCACTGAATGACCATATTTTCCCTTGAAACATGATACTCAGTTTTTCTGGGTAGGTGATTCTTGGTTTTAATCCCAGCTCCTTTGCCCTCTGAAATATCATATTCCAAGCCCTTTGATCCCTCAGTGTAGAAGCTGCCATATCCTGTGTTATCCTTATTGTGTTTCTACAATTTTGAAATTGTTTCTTGCTCACTGCTTGTAGTATTTTCTCCTTGATCTGGGAATTCTGGAACCTGGCTATTATATTCCTAAGAGTTTACTTTTTTGAATCTTTTTCAGGAGGTGATAGGTGGATTCTTTCAATCTCTATTTTGCCCTCTGGTTCTAAAATGTCAGGGCAGTTTTCCTTGAGAATTTCTTGAAGTATGATTTCTAGGTTCTTTCTTTGATCATGGTTTTCAGGTAGTCCAATAATTTTTAAATTATCTCTCCTGGATCTATTTTCCAGGTCAGTGGTTTTCCCCATGAGATATTTCACATTGCCTTCTATTCTTTCATTTGTTTGTATCTGCTTAACAGCATCTTGATTTCTCACAAAGTCACTAGCTTCTATTTGCTCCAGTCTAATTCTGAAGGAATGGTTCTCCTCAGTGAGCTTTTGAGATTCTTTTTCCATCTGGCCAATTCGACTTTTTAAGGCATTCTTCTCCTCATTGCCTTTTTGAGCCTCTTTTGCCATTTGAGCTAGTCTATTTTTAAGGTGTTATTTTCTTCAGTCAGACAGTTGACTCTCATTTCATACTTTTCTTGCTTCTTTCCCATTTCTCTTCCCAATTTTTCCTCCACTTCTCTTATTTGGCTTTTAAAATCCTTATTAAAGTCGTTTATGGCCTGTAAACGGCTCATATTTTCATTTGGGGCTTTTGTTGTAGGAGTTCTTACCTCCCAGTCCTCCTCCTGTTCGAGGCTTTGGTCCTCTTTGCCCCCCAAATAGCAGTCTAATGATGCATTTTTCTCTTTATTTTGTTTCCTTTGCCTAGGCATGTTGCCACTCAATTACTTGACTTTTGGGCTTGTTGCCACAGTAGAACTCTACCACCAGCCAAGGGAGCTTCCATCTTAAACACTGTTGTTTTCTCAGCTACTGGAGGTATTAGTTGGGTGGCCTCTCTGAAGCCTCCACACGCTCTGGCAACCTGGTCACACTCCCCAAGACCTCCACCCCAAGCTGTAATCCAGATCCAAGAAGGTTTAAGCAAGAGCCATTACCCACCAGACTGATTGCTGGATCCCCCTATAGCCTGTAGGCCAGGAACTGAAGCTGCAACATCTACTCAGTTGCTTCTTGCCCCCAGGGAAAGAGGCTGACACACTCTCGAGACCAGTCCCAAAGTCCATACTACACTGACCTCTCACTTTGTCATTGGCATCTATGTGTTGGTAATTCTGGAAACACCACAGCTGCTGGTGTTCTCCAGTCTCTCCAGCCAGCTGCTGGTCTTGCCACCCTCGGGCTGAAACCTTGAGCTAGATGTTCTTAAAGGCTCACTTATAATTATCAAGACACAGTCAGTAGGAGGAGTGAGGACCTCCAGAGTAATCAGCATCAGTCTTCTCAGTTTCCTCTTTCAAGTAAGAAGCTGTTTAAGAGAGAGAGAGAGAAAGAGAGAGAGAGAGAGAGAGAGAGAGAGAGAGAGAGAGAGAGAGAGAGAGAGAGAGAGAGAGAGATTTAAAGGGGGGAAATCTAAGGACAAAAGAAAATATGAAGGTAAGGTTGACTTATAGCAGAGAAAAAAGAGGTTAAAGGGGAGGTTGGTCCCCTAAGAGTATCCTGAATCTCAATTCTTGAACTGAAATTATTAGTTATATTCTTCTTTTAAAGACTGAAAGAGGATTAAAGAAAAAATGAAAAAGGTCTGCTATTTCCCCAATCTCCTTTCCCAGTACCAGCCCTTTAGTAATCATTGCAATCTCCTTGGCCACTTTTTAACCTAAATGTTTATTGTGTCATGAACTTTGCTTCAGCATACAAAGACCATAACTCAGTTAGAGATAAAAATGAATTTAAATTAGGAGACAAAGTACCAAATTTTGACCTATATTTTAGGAATTTTCCTCACACAATTTGGCCTCTGTGTTATTGTGATTACACTCTTAACTTTTTGTCTTATATAGACACCATGAAGTATCAAAGTGGGAAATATCATGAATCTGAGGTTATATTATTTTACTTGTAGCCTACAAAAGAAGTAAATTAATTGTTTCAATAATGTACTGATGAATAAAATATTCACAGATAAAGGAGGTAGAAAAGAGAGGGTAGTCCTGGGAGCTAGTTCGTCAGCTATACTCTACACAATTGCCTGTCCTTATAAATATTTTATTGACATCTTATAATTAATGTGTCTTTCAGTGACAGTTTCAAGTGGGTAAGGCCAGGTGACTCACCAGGTGCTTTTGGCCTCACTGATGCTTCTGGTGAAAGATTTAAAGTAACCAGGTTGAGCAGTGTAGGCGGTAAGAGATGCCAGGTTGGGTTTCAGTTTACTAAGTTTTTAAAAAATAATACTGAGTTCTGCTTCTGGCTTTCTAGACTTGACCGCCAGATGCTGCCTCACCCTGAAACTTCCCTCAGCACTTTGGACCTCCTCTCTCTGTAATACTTTATCTCTCCTGTGACTTTGTCACCCTAGAGTATACTTCCATTAGGTCAGCTGCCTTCTCCCACTGCTGAACTTCTCCTAGGGCCTCCATTTTGGAGAGGGACCCAGGCCAGTCAACATTGGCTCCCTTCTGATTATTGCTTTTGATTTCAGCACCACTCTCCTGAGTGGCTCCTCCAGCTTTGGGCAGGGGCTACTTTTGTTTTTTGTTTGTATTTTTATCTCTAGCACTTAGTCAACTGTTACATAGTAAGTACTCAATAGTTACTTGTTTTCTTTGCTTTGCTTTGCTTGTGAAAGTCAGAAAAATCAGAGGTTGTGATTTGTTCTCCATTCCTGAAGAGGACCATGACATCAGGGAAATGATGATATTACTTGCAATTGACTTTGATTTGAGTGAGGGAGGGCTGTGCAAGGTCACCGGCCTCATTTTCTCCTCCAGAACCATCTTGCTCCAGTGTCCAGATGTGGATCAAGATGACTGGAGATGGCCCAGGATGCAGTTGGAAACCTTGGCCTTTTTAAGCTAAGGTCTTTTTTCAAGTTCTCTCTTAGAGTGAGGAGATTTCCATTCAGTGAATCGGTCTCTTTGAGAAGTAAATCAAGGGATGACCCCTTTAATAATAATAATAATAATGAAATTGAACTGGGAGAGGAAGACCCTCACTGTTGCTGACCAATGGCACCAATGGGTGTGTACCAGAGAGTCAAAGATAGCCATTGTCACACATGATTAGAGTCAGACTGGAAAAGGATGCAGAACAGATCAGAGGCCAAATCCAGGAATGGAACACTGAATCAGAAATGCTGGAAGATTCAAGAAGAAAGGGAAAATATTGCAGTTACATCACCCTAGGATGGACAGACTTTTCCCTGGAACTTTACAACTTGTTCTTGAAGATTCTAACTACCCTGATTTTAGGGGGACCCTGTCTTATAAGGGGCCTTGGGAGGAGGGCTACCTACACTGCTGTATAACCAACCATGTTTGATTCTTGAGCACACAAATATCATTTGTGGGGCTCTCAACTGTATCTGGTTGATTACCTGTCATTATTTTAAAGGGAGATGGTAGGCATGGGTTGGGGAGACCTGGATAATCAAATTAAGAGCTGGAGCTTTACAGAAAAGAGTATCTCTTCTCTTTGAGGCAAAGAAGATCAAACTTTTTCCATAGGACAACTTTTCCTAAACTTGAAAACAGCTTTCACCCCACTTCTCTCCCAATCTTCTTGACTCCAAACTAAATATTCTCAGTTCCTCAAATGATCCTCATATGATACAGACTCAAGGCCCTTTATCTTCCTGGAGGCTGTCCTTCATCCACTCCCCAGATCATCAGGTGGGTAACAGACCTCTAAATCAGCTTCCAAATTTGCATGTGATAAATGATGAGGAGGATGCAATGATTGTTGGAAACTCGTTGCTGGGCCTGCTATGACTGCTCTCAGAGGTACTGCTTCACTGCATATTCAACGTCCCAATTCTAGAATGAGATAATAATTATGTATTAATATACATTTATGCACACACCACAGATTGATAGAATTAATATCTTATATGAACGCACATTCACAGTTTTACACCTATTAATATATTTAATTCATTGGATTAATATCCATTTTTAGCATATTGATTAAGTAAGTCTTAGATGGATGATTTGGGGAAGGGTGAGGGGGCAGGGACAGCAATAGTATTGGTTGAGAGAATATGGTGAGAGACTACGTGGAATGGAATGTTGAGCTGGTGAAAGGATGCTAAGCTCTCCTTGGCCTATCAGAAGGTGTATGAACATCAGACTGTCCCTTGGAGGTCTTGAGTAATTACTCAACACACCATTGTGTCTTAGAGCAAATTCCTTAGAATCATGAATATGGGGAATGACTTATGGAATATCAATGTCAAAGGAATTTAGGAGTCATCTAGAATAACTCACTTAGGTTCAGAGCTGCTAAGTGATAGATCCAACAGCAACATAATGTTAATGGTCCCCAAAGTTGGAGAAGTCAGGAACTTCAGGGAACATACTCAGGAAGGAAGGAGCATGGTCACAAATTATCAGACCAGAATGAAATCTCATGAGTATTGTTCTAAGGAGTCAAGACCTAAACTAGGAAGGGTTGAGGGGAAAACTGAGGGTAGGATTACTGGCATTACTCTGTTGAAAGAATGTTGACATGATCAGGCTGCACAGAGGAATCAGATTTTCCATTTGAGTTTTTACTTGAGGAAAAATTGGACCAAAGAACAGGTTGAGTTGAACCTGGGTAAGGAAGGGTGTTGTTTGTTATCAGACTAGGAGAGTAAATGTGATCACCTTCCATGGGAACAAGTGCACAAGCTATCCACACCTCTTAAGGCATTGAGATCTTCAACCGTCAAATGAATTAATATAGTTTAATTTAAAGAGAGTGAGCACCAGTTCCTAGAGGGTCAAGAAAAGTCTGTGCTGGTGGGTTCCAGGCATCCAGGTAAGTCTGCAAAGATAGAGAGTCAGGAGATGCTCTTTAATCCTGATGAATCAAAGTTGAAATCTGAAATTTAGAGCAGGTGGGGGGACATGAACTGATGACAGTGAAAGACATCCTGGAAGATGACATTCCAAATGCTGATAGCTGTTCAATTATCTAAAGGGGACGAGGGGAATCCAAGGGTTTCAATTCCTTTCACCGGCTAAACGGAAAACCTCTCTAGGATTTACAAAACCATCCTGTTTAGTTTTATATCTGATGCTTTGTTTTGGGCAATCCAACCTCTTTTCAGGAGTTATGTCTTTCTTAGCATAAGTGAAGCTGTGCTTTCTAATACACATGATGAGAGAGGACCCATTTCCCCAGAAATAGGTGAAGCTTGTGCAAAGCATATTTTATTTCTCATTTCCCAGACTCCAAGTAATTCCTCCAAATCTTGCACTTTGTGGGTGCTCAGCATACTGGGTGAGTTGAATTTGTGGAGCCACCACTGTGATATCCTGTTTTCTTTTGTGTGTTTGGTGGTCTGCTGTCCTTGAAATGTTCTCCTTATCTGAAATGAGTTAGACCTGATGAGAATCAGACAATGTTCAGGGTCATTTACCTAGGCAGGTTTCAGTCCAGTTCTGTCAGTTTTAAGTTCAAGTGATTTTTCTAGAAATTCTGTTGAGGCTTTCCATTGAGTGAAGAAGACTCCTTCACCCCCTCCTCAAAGTCTTCATGAATTGCAAAATGGTTAAGTGGCTATTTTATTAGTCACTCCTCCTCATATGAGTGAATTTTACTAGGACAATTCCTGTGTAGACAGTAGTTATCAGCTTAATTTCCTGGTAGGCTTCAGACTGAAAGGCACCAAAGATCCATGACACATTACTAGGGGAAGTAGATATACATATGGATATGAGTTTGTGTGTGTGTGTGTGTGTGTGTGTGTGTGTGTGTGTGTGTTTACTTTCATTTTTTCATACATAAAACTTTATCCAGAGTAAACAATTCGCTGCTTTTGCCAGTAAATCAAACTTCTTTGTGAGATACTGCAGTCAGATTTCTCATCTTACATCTTTATGTCTCTCTATGGTATAGAGCCTTTGTGATATAGTTGTTTCTTAACCACATGGCTGCTTTAGTGATGGAATGGGAAAGATGCTAAGAATCACATATCATGATGTGCTACAGGCTCTGGGTGGCCTCTCCTAACCCCATTTGAGCTAGCAGCCCGGTCTACTGGACTGCTTCTCCTCTCATATTATTAGGGACAATCTGGAGGAAATCAGGTATGTCCCCGTCATGTGTGTCCCCCTTCCTCTCAAACCTCTAATCAGTTAATATCTTCCCAAGTCAATTAACCAATGTAAATCAATTCACTATTACAAAGGAATATTTGCTAAGAAGATATGACAAGGATAAAAGGAAAACAACTTCTCAAGCTGGGAGCACCCTTTCCTCTGCACACCTTGGCCTATATGGAGAATCCTTTACTCTTGGTTAGCTGGAAAACACAAAATGCTCCTCTTGCCAAGTCCCCTTCTAAATGTGGCATAGCCAATAGACCAGTTGACCTGTTATTTATAGGACACAGTACCGTGATTATCATATCAATTTACTGCTGAATGTGTGAGTCACATGACTTACTCTTCTCCCCTGGTACCTCAGAAGACTTGCTGACTATGGTTAGCAGCAGACTCTGTTACTGATTCTACTTGTAGGAGCTTGGATGACTCTCCTGACTCTATAAAGTGTCAAAGGCCAAAACCTGATCAGCTCCATCTCTGATACTCATTTACCTAACATCAAGAAATTCAAGGCATCAAGCAGTGCTTAAGTGCCTACCATGAAAGGAGAAACACAGCAGAGATAGAAGAAAGACACTATTCATTCACAAATACATGGCTACAAAATGAAGGAGCTCCTTCTCCCTTTTCCACTTTGTACTTCACTCACTTAAAAGGGGGAAGAAGGAAGGGAGAGAGAGAGAGAGAGAGAGAGAGAGAGAGAGAGAGAGAGAGAGAGAGAGAGAGAGAGAGATGAGGAGAGGACACACACACAAGCACACAGAGAGAGACAAAGACAGAGAGGGAGGGACAGAGAGACAGAAACTGAATGATGGGGAGAGGGAGAGAAATTCTCCATTCAAAACTTTTAGTATATATGTCCAGTTGTAGCTCAGCAGCCAGTTAAAAGTCTTTTTTTATTCCATAGAAAGCTGCAGGGAAAAGAGTTAGATTATACCTGTGCATGATCTGATGACAAAGGGAAAAGGGTTTCTTCCTCCTAAATTACTTTGAGCCAGCTAACCAAGCCTCCCTAGAGAATATGTTCTACCTGCTGGACAGAGAGTATTGTTCTTGCTCTATGGACTGGGTCCTCAATGACAAGAACTGCCATTACACATAAAAGAAGGTAATTTGACTTCGTTAATAAAAGGCAATGCCCTCGTTGACCACCCCTAGATTCTGTAGCTCTGTTTTCAGGAGGGAACTATAATCCAAATGGAAAATAGATGATCTCTATGGAGCTTCTCTTGGCTGTGCCAATATGCGCTCAGCCTTGACCTTCTGGAGAATTTCAGCAGCTTTTGTGATGTGTGTGTGTGTGTGTGTGTGTGTGTGTGTGTGTAGGTAAATTTTTTTGAGTGGCACCCTATTTATTGCTAATTAAGTATAAACTTTCAAAGTTATTGCAGATCTTAATATATTTATCACAAGTGAATTTATTTTTGTTCAGAAACAGGTGTCATTTTAATACACAAGTCAGAGTTTCTGGGAATAATCAAGCCAAGCCTTGGAAGCACTGTAGTTTAAACAAATCATCAGAGTAATAAAAATGCACACCTTGAATCCTCCTGATCTGTGCTAACAGAGCCCAGCTCTTCCTGGCTCGCCGTTATGGACACATTGAGTCCCTCCATCAAGCTGCTTGGTCAAAAACTCATTTGCAGAATCCACCTGAATTCCAATTGTAAAAAAAAAAATCAGAAAAAAATAAATAGTTTTCATGAACTCTTGTGGTGAACACATTATTCTGTGGCCTCCTTCACCCTGAAAGGTTCAGAGATCCTCAGATAGACTCATGTGATACCCATGAATAAACTCAGAGTTATTAAGAACCTTTAAGGTCGATTGTTACATTTTCCAGTGTATCAAATCTCCCTATGAAAGAACTATCTTGGGGGCAGCTAGGTGGTACAGTGAATAGAGTACTGATCCAGGAGTCAGGAGGACCTGAGTTCAAATCCGGCCTCAGACATTTAATACTCACTAGCCGTGTGACTTTGGGCAAGTCGCTTAACCCCAATTGCCCTGCAAAATAAAAACAAACAAACAAAAAAAGAACTATCTTTAAGTTAATCAATCATCAACAATCATTTATTAAGGTTTCCTATGGACCAGGAATTGTACTAAAGGATAGGGCTACAAAGAAAGCTATAACTGCAATCCCTAACCATGCTAATAGGGGACAACATCATGAAGACAATTAGGGATATGAAAGATCTATGCAGGGTAAGTGGAAGGCAGTGTCAAAGGAAGAATCTAGGAGTGGGCCCACTAAAGGCCTCCTACAGAAGGTGGAATTTGTACTAAGTCTTGAGGGAAGACAAGAAACAGAGGTGAGAAGGGAGGGCATTGAAGGCTATATGAGGGGTATTATTGAGGGATAGCCAGTCCAAAGGCTGATATAGTCCAGTGTGTAAAGAGGGAGAGGCCAGGGTAACTGGATTGAAGAGTATATGGAAGATGGCTAGAAGGGTAGGAAGGGACCAGATTTGAATGGGTTTTCGATACCAGCCATTGGACTTAATATTTGATGGTAGAGGTGAGAGGGAGCCACTGGAGTTCACTGAAGGACAGGAGGAGGTCAGGGTGCATGGCATGGTCAGATATACATTTTGGGAAAATAGCCCCTGCAGCCAGATAAAGGATGGATCAGAGAGGGGAGGCATGGATCAGGGGGACAAGTCAGAGGGCTGCTGTAGTAGTACAAATGTGAAGTCACTGAAATCTACACTAAGATGAGCAATGAAGAGAAATGGGGGTTGAGAACTGAGAAGTTAATGCTAAGTTTGGAGAGCAGATAGGATTGGGGGGTGAGTACTAGTGAGGGGGCAAGGCTGGCGCTGAGGGTGTGGGCTCACGTGATGGGGAGATGGGGGGGCTTTGCCAGTAAGAAGGGAGTTTGGAAGAGGGAAGAGTTTGAGGGAAAATAGGTTAAGTTCCATCTTGGCATTTTGAGTTCAAGGAAATCCCTTTTAGAAATTGCTGGTTTCTTTCAAGATTCATTCAAAGCCCCACCTTCTGCATGAGGTCTTCATCGTTCCTCCAGTGGCCAGCGCTCTCCTTTCCCAAGGTTACGTCGTGACTGGTTCCTTTGGGTTTCTTCATGTATCTCTCTACTTGTCATTGGAATGTAAGCTCCTTGAGGTGAGGAACTATCACTTCTGGCTTTGTATGTGTAATGATTAATAAAGTGTCCAGTGCATAGTTGGTATTTAATGAATGCTTGTTGACTGATTGATTCAGATTATGGGAATTACCTTGCCATAATGAGACTATTAACAGCCTAGGTGAGAAGAGGTGATAATCTCTTAGCAGCCAAGGAAAGAAACAAGCCGACATGATATGTTATGAAGGGTTATTTTATCTGATTTAGCAACTGAAGAGAAATGAGGAGGAGAGGATGGAGAAAGTCATATGTGACTTTCTAATTTAAAAAAAATTGTGTGGCTTTAACAGTAATAGATAAGTTAAGAGGAGGGGAAGGCTTAGTGGAGAAGATAGCACTTGGTACTGAGTGGGTGGTGCTAATGAGAACACTAAACCATGAGCCATGAAAGTTTGTCAAATGTTTATTATGAACCAGGCACTGTTCTGACTCTGGGGTGTTCATACAAACTGAACATGTTCATACAACCTCTGAAGGAATTTCCAATTTATTGGGTAAGACAATGTGTGCATAACCAACAATCTAAGAATAAACATAAAGAAGATAGATTAAAATTAGATCAACAAATGAATAAATAAATAGGTGAATGAATGAGTGAGTGAATGAATGCAAGGTACGTAATTACATGACCATTATGGAGGGAGGGCACTAGAAATTTGGGAAGATCAAGAAAGGTTTTATCTGGAAGATGATACCTGAGATGCAGTTTTAAGGAAGAAAAGGTTTTCATCTTTCTGGGGGAGTTGTGGAGCAGAAAGTTTGAGAGGTTAAACCACAGCTTCATCCTATAAGTTTTAGAGAGGAAGTCTCCATCATCTACATCCAAGGTCATGGATAAGATTATCAAAGAAACTGGTGTAGAAACAAAATATGTGATGGCTAAGGAGAGAATATGTGGAGGAAGCATCAGACAAGGAAAGAAGAAAAAAGTAGTCAGAGGTAGGAAGACAGCTAGGGGAAGAACAGGGAGCAGATGGATCAAAGGTGAGCTGGTTATGACCTGGAGATGATGGGATGCTTGGTCCTCATTTCCGGTGTTCCATCAGAAAGTTAGGGATCAGCTATAAGGGCTAAGGGATAGGGGTGGTGAACTAATGGAAGTGATAAGTTTGGAAGCTCAGCTATAAGCAGGGGTCACTCCCAATAGCCATGTCATTTCAGTAGAATGAGCTCTTTCAATGCAATAACTTGAAAAATAATATTAATAATTTTGGTATCTCAAGCAAATGCAGAATGAAATATGGAAATAAGGATGGTCTTGGTCAGAAAGACCTGTGTTCAAGTCTTGACACTGACACATACTGACTGTGTGACCCCAAGGAATGCTCTTCCCCTCCCAGTGGCCCTGGGTAATTCTTAGATGTACAAAGCCCCTGTAGAGATTACAGACAATCAGGACAACCCGTTTTTGCTAGGTATGAAGCTGAAGATTGGAACCAGAGAAGAAGGTCAAAGGTAGAGGCCAGTGGTAACCAAAGAGTCATCAAACTGTAGAGGATGTAACTGCAGGAAGATGCTATTAGAACCCTCTGAATGTTCTAATCCTAGACAAAGAGCCATTCGCCCAGACCTGCTTTCAGGTCTCTGTTTCCTTCTACATCTGTTGCTGCATATCCTTTAGGATGAAAAAAAGATAGTACCTTCTTAAAGGGCATGGGATCTTCACTCTTTGAAATACAACTTCATGTGAAAAAAAAAATAACCCAGAAATCAGAAGTAAAAAGACAAGGGCTACTAACATATATTCATTATGGCCCTTGGCTTCCCCTTCGTCTTGGGGCCACAGAGGTTATTGTTTACTTTCCTTGCTACAAAATCTTTTTCGGAAGTATTATGCACTCTTTAAAAGTAGCAAAGCACATCAGCCAATTCCTCCTTTGCTGCCTTGATATAAAAGGTGTTTTGGAGTTCTGGAAGGGATACCAAGGTGACATTCACACTGGGTGACAGCAGATACCCTGGTGGCACCTGATTCCTCCTAGCTCTAACAAAGATTCCAAATGATGGCCATCATCTCGGTGATCATTCCTATTGCTGTCACACACGAATAAAGATTTTGTGTAAGCCTTCTGCATATGTCAGAGCGATATGGTTCCTTGCCAGTTATCTCCTGCAAGTGTCTCTCCGGGGCTGCCAGGATGAGAGTGGATAAATCTAAACACAGAGACGATCATTAGTTGCTGATCAATGTGAGAACCAGGACAGGTGGCATCAATCTCACAGAAGAAGCACCAGCCCCCACGGCTGAGGACAACATCCAGGGGCCACTGACTACATTCTTTTTCAAGATGAGAGCAATAGCTTGGGCTAATTTTAGTCTATGTATTCAGTCCAAATCCACAGTCCAAGTTCCCCAAATCCAGCTGAAAAGACACACCTTTTTTTAGGGAAAGTTTCAAACATTTTCCTGAACTATCTTCATGTATCCTCTGATGAATGTAAACATTAGTTGTGGCCATTATCCTGCTTTTATTTGAATATGAATTGCCTTTACTATACCTTTGAAGCATTCACACAGGACAAGAACCCTAATATTTATATTTCACAGTAAATATTATGAGTCTTTCTCTCTTGGGGGAAGAAACTGTTTAGATAACCTGCTTTTCCCATAGAAAAGTGCTGCTGTTCAGTCTCACAGCCCTTCCTTGTCTCTCTCTCCCTAATGGAGATGTTGCATTCACTGGGAAAGTACAATAACTATTCCTCCTGGTCACGGCTACAGTCTTATTTTTTTCCCTTTTTCACAAAAGGGAGAACTTATGGAAGCTCTAAATAAATGATGATTGCCAAAGATCAGAGGAATTTTACATAAGACCAAAGCAATTTAATTTGGCACTTTGATACTGGCTCCTACATAATTTAGCATGCTGGCAATGGTGACATCCTTCGAATCCCCAGTCACGGAATGGTCCTGCAGGGTGTTAGCACATGATTAGCAAGTGAGCAGCTCAAGGCATACATTCAGCTTGGCAGTCTTCCTTCCTTCCTTCATTTCTCTTTCTTTCTTTCTTCTTTTCTTTCTTTCTTTCTTTCTTTCTTTCTTTCTTTCTTTCTTTCTTTCTTTCTTTCTTTCTTTCTTTCTTTCTTTCTTTCTTTCTTTCTTTCTTTCTTTCTTCCTTCCTTCCTTCCTTCCTTCCTTCCTTCCTTCCTTCCTTCCTTCCTTCCTTCCTTTCTTCCTTCCTTCCTTCCTTCCTTTCTTTCTCTCTTACTTTCCATGGGAGAAAACAAAATATTTTCTTTGTTGCAATTGATAATATCCATGTCTAGACACATATACATGCATATACACATACACACACGTTTTCATTCCTTTATTATTATTGTTGTTGTTATTGTGGTGGTGGTGGTGGTGGTGGTGGTGGTGGTGGTTATGGTTGTCACCAGAGGCAGCACATCTGACATGTTCCTATTGAACAAGTCAGACACTACAGGTAAATTAAAAAAAAATCCCCCAAACATTGAGTATCTGATTCTTCCTTTGCATAGGTGGAGAAATTCACAACTCCCCTCTATAGCCTGTTTTGCCCAATTTTTGGACAAGTGGGCCTTCTCATTTCAATCATGGAAGTGCTTTTGAGGACCAGGCAAGGTCCCTGGTGGCTCAGGTCTGATTTACTTTGGTGTCCCATATCTTTGGAGAACTGTAATGACTAAATCAGTGACCTCTGCTGCTAGTGCAGATCAGAACTTATCTGTTACTCACATATTGTTTCATCAGTTCTGTAGTGCTTTGATATGATAACCACACAGCCTGTGTATGGCTAAAGAAAGACTTGATGTCAGTTTTTTATTTAACCCTTGTGTGATAAAAATTTGTGTATTAGGAATGAGGACCTGGACAAAGATATAGAGTTGGAAATGAAAGCCAAGTGTAGCAGTGTGGCTCATTTGTTCAAGAAATAAGAGAAATTGAGAAAATTAAGTTAGGTTCAGATTATGAAAGGATCTTAAACTCCAGATAATTGGGTTGTATCTACATTTTTACCCTTAATTCCATAAAGGAGTCACTAACTAGTTATTGAGGAGGTGTGAGACATCAAATGGTGCTTTTGGAAGATAGTTATGTCAGTTTGTGCAGATTGGAGTGGAGAGAGAAGAACAGCAAGGAGGATAAGCAAGAGGTGCTGGTCATCATTCAAAGAACCACTGGGCCTTGCCATCTGCTCTGCCACTACACTTTAGAAACCTCCTGACTGTTCCATTGCCTCTGCCCTTACCCATCCTTACCTGAATAGCTCCAGTTGTGCTTTCTATTGATGCTCCCAACAAGCTCTAGGTATCGTCACCATCTACTCTGCCCCTGAAGCTTCCTCTGTTTGTGTGCATGCGTGTGTGCTTGCATGCATACATGCATTGTTTGTTTGTGTGTGTGTGTGTGTGTGTGTGTGTGTGTGTGTGTGGTCTCTCCTTTTAGAATGTAAGCACTTTGATTGTAGAGACTGTCTCACTTTTCCATTTGTATTTGCAGCACATCTCACTATACTTGGGAAATAGTAAGCATTTAATAAATTCATTCATTCATTCATTCATTCATTCATTCATTCATTCATTCATAGTCCAGATGAGTTGATGATGACCTGAATATAGGTCATATAAGACCCTATGAGAAAGTGACAGATTGAGGCATGCTGTGGAAGAAGATTTAGCAGTTGATTGGCTATGGAAGGGAGACAGAGGAAAGACCAAGGATAATTCCATCCAAACCTGGGAAAGATGGTAAGGTCCTCAAGAGAAACAGCAAACTGAAGAGGGAACAGGTTTAGGGGGACACTGTATGAGTTCTGTTTTGATTAGGTTAAGTTTGAGATGTTTAGAGGGCGTCCAGATGGAGACGTCTAGCAGAAATTTGTTAATAATGGATTGTAGCTCAGGAAAGTGACTATAGATAGATATTTAACCTCGAGTTATCTCTGGCAAGATGGGAATGGAGTGCTGGATGCCTGTTCATCCAGAGAAAGGAGCTGAAGATGGCTCATTGTCAGCTTTAGTATTTGGGATATGGGTGAAACAGGTCTTTGGAATCCACTTGGCCCCTTCTATCACTGGCCAGCCAGTTATGGAATCCAGGATAGGAATTATTACTGTTTACACAATACAATTCATTACTTTCTACTTTGAGGTAATTGGTTTAGATAATATGTGAACACTATTTGACTTGGACTCCCTTCTCTTTGGGTTTTTGGAACCGCACTCTCTCTCGGACCCCTTCCTACCTCTGTCTGCTTTGATAGATCCTCATCCAGATCATAGAGTTCTGTCCTGAGCCCTCTTTTCTTCTCCCTCTATAGGACTTTAACTTGGTGATTTCATCAGCTTCAATGGATTTAATTATCAATCTTGCATCATTATCTCTTCTGAGACTCAATGTGACATTTCCAACTGTCTTTCAGACATCTCAAACTAAATATCCAGGAGACATCTTAGAATCACCACATCCAAAATGGAACCCACTATCTTTCCCTCAAGCCCTCCCCCACCCTCCACATTCCCTATTGCTGTTGAGGGCAGCACCATCTTGTCACTACCTCACCTCCTAGTAGTCACCCTGGGGTCCGTCCTATCTCTCACCCCTCATATCCAAGCTGTGGCCAGGTCCTGCCAAGTTCACCTTTGTAGGATCTCTCACATGCTCCCCTTGCTCTCCTGTTATGGAATCCCCACCCTGAGACAGGCCCTCATCACCTCATCACCTCATGCCTGCACTGTTATAATACCTCTTTGGTGGGCGGTGGGGGGGCGGAGTATGCTTGCCCCAGGTTTGTCCCTACTCCAACTCATCTTCCACTTAGTCACTAAAATGACTTTACCGAACACAGGTCTGACCATTTTACTCCTCCTGCACCTTTCCTTGCTCAATAAACTCCAGTGGCTCCCTATGACCTCAAGATCAAATACAGACTCCTCTACTTGGCCTCCAGAGTCCTCCATAAGCTGGTCCTCTCCTATAGCTCCAATCTTCTTACTCCCTACTCCACATCATGTATTCTTGGATTCAGTGACACTGGCTTCCTTGCTGTTCCATGAACAAAACATGCCGTCTCTCCCATCTGGGCATATGTTCTGTCTGTCCCCCATTCCTGCAGTATTCTCCATCCTCATCTCTGACTACCACATCCCTTGGCTTCTCGAAATGCCATCTAAAATCCCTTCTTCTCCAGGAAGCTTTCCCCAACCCCTCCTCATTCCTGTGCCTCCTCTCTGTTTATTCTGCCCTATGTGTCCTGTACATATCTGATTTGTTTGTATACATTGGTTTTATTTAGTGTCTCTCCCACCAGATTGTGAGCTCTCTGAGGACAGGGACTGTCTTTTGTCTCTTTTTCTATCCCTAGGACATGGTATAGTTCCTGGAACATAGTAGGTACTGAATAAATATTTATTTACTTATTGATTAATAAGTGAACAAACAACTGTTTAGCCACAAAGAGAGTTTCTGACAAATCCATTTCAGTCAATCTAACAAACCTTTGTTAACTCTCTACCATGTACAAGAAATTATATTTGTCAAGCTATATAAATTATTTCTACTATCAGTACACTTATATACATCTGCAGGTGTATGCATATAATATATACTTATATATGGGTCTTGATTATATATCCACATCCATATATATGAAAATGGATGTATATATAAATGTACATTAATTTCTGAAATTCCTCCTGGGAGGTAGGCACTGGGTTGGACTCTGGAGATATGGAAACAAAATTCATCCCTGTCCTTAGTGAGTTTATATTCTATCACTGGAGAAAGTTATTGGTATGTGTAAGAACAAACAGTTTGAATAGCAGGTCAGGATTATAGATTTGAGATATGCCTGGTGCATCACCTATTCTCCATAAGTGCTTGTTGATTGTATAACTGTTGGACAAGATCATGGGATTCAACCACACCTATTTGCACTAATGGCTTGCCAAAATTATACTCTTTGCATATGGGTGATTAGGTGGTATAGTGAGTACAGCTTTAGGCCTGCAGTAAGGAAGACATGAGTTTAAATCCATCCTTTGACGTTTATTAGCTGTGTGATTCTGGGCAAGTCACTTAACCGCTGTTTGCCTATTTTCTTATCTCTAAAATGGAGATAATTATAGCACCTGCCTCCCAGAGTTCTCACAATGATCAAATGAGACAATAATTATAACAATGCGCAGAGTGCTTGGCATGGAGGAAGCACCATATAAATGGTAATGTCAGCATTATCATTCCATTAGCATATGGGCAGCTGGTGGTGACATGGAGAGAGGACTGAGCTTGGAACCAGGAAGACCTGAGATGGAATCCCACCCTAGGCAGCTGCTGCTCTGGGAGCCTGAGCCTCAGTTTCTTCCTCTATAAAAGTGTGGTAATAACAGCACCTGCCTGAAAGGGTTATTGGGAAGATTAGATGAGATAACCTATGTAAAGCACTACTCAACTTCAAAACCCTCTATAAATGCTATTATCATTATTCAAAAAAAATTAAAGTCTTCATAGTTTAACAAAATGTTCTTTCTCCTTGAAGAGGAAAGATCTGTGGTATTTATAGCTAGATGGTGCTTATCACTTTGGTCAGGTACAAAGTATTGTGGGTAGTTTATAGGCATTTTATGTATACTACCAGTTTATTGTCTGATGGGAAAATCAATGGTTCCTCATAAAGGAAGTTACTTAAGGTGGAAGCTGATGGGATCTCTTAGGAAGAGCTTATAAGCTCAGGGGCTAAACTGTCTGGCAGGAAGCACCACCAGTGCCATCCCGAAGTAGAGAGATAGCAAAGAGCTCTCCATCCCCCTTCTCTCACCACTTCACAGCCCATAAAAGGAATGATGACATGATGACTTAGTTTAGAGGAAACTACAACTCTCTCTCTCTCTCTCTCTCTCTCTCTCTCTCTCTCTCTCTCTCTCTCTCCCTCTCTCCTCTCTCTCCTCTCTCCTCCTCCTCCTCCTCCTCCTCCTCTTCTTCTCTGCTGTCTCTCATTCACTCACACATTCACAATCCCTAACATCCACTACTGTTGTTGTCTATCTTTTGTAGCCCTGGCCTCTGTTTCTATTAGTGCTTTTAAAATAACGGTGTACCTTCTCCTAAGAACTTAGCCATTGCCCTTGACCCTGAAGTCTGTTCAACATTTTTTATACTACTTGAAAAGCTTGGGATAACTGACATGGATTTTTCAGATGTTCCAACCATTCTCTGAAACATCCCTGTGTATCAGTCTTGCTCCCTGTATACTAAATATTCTAAGAGAAAATCACCAAATTTCTTTGATTAAATTGTAAAGCATGCCTTCTACTTCAAGTGAACACCAAATGGAAGACAACGCTGGTGGTGCCACAGAAGGTGTGGGAGGCCCTGTGCTCGAAGGTGGGGAGGCTTCTGGGATGGCTTCGGCAGTGGGGGCCGCAGGGCCTGGGGAGGAAAGGCCGAAGATAAGGAGTGGGTTCCTGTCACTAAGCTGGGCTGGCTAGTCAAGGAAATGAAGATCAAGTCTTTGGAAGAGACCTATCTTTTCTCGCTTCCTATAGAGGAGTCTGGGGTCACAGATTTCTTCTTGGGTCTTCACCTTGAAAGATGAGGTTCTGAAGATCATTCCAGTTCAGAAACAAACTAGAGCTGGATAGTGTACCAGGCTCAAGGCTTTTGTGGCTATTGGTGACTACAATGGCCATGTTGGTCTAGGTGTCAAGTACTCCAAGGAAGTGGCCACAGGTATTCATGGTGCTATTATTCTGGCCAAGCTGTCCATTGTTCCTGTGAAATGGAACTACTGGGGAAACAAGACTGGCAAGCCTCACACAGTACCCTGCAAGGTCACTGGGTGATGTGGGTCACTTCTGGTACACCTGATTCCCCCCTGCAGAAGTACTCACATTGTCTTGTGCCTAAGAAGCTTCTGATGATGGCTGGAATTGATGACTGCTACACTTCTGCAAGATGCTGTACTGCCACTCTGGGCAACTTCACTAAAGCTACCTTTGATGCCATCTCCAAAACATACAGTTATCTAACCCCAGACCTGTGGAAGAAGAGTGTGTTCACTAAGTCTCCTTATCAGGAATTTGCCAACCATCCTGTGAAGACTCACATTCAAGTGTCTCTCCAGAGGACCCAGGTAGCTGCTGTGGCAACCACATAGAAGCTGTTTTTATAAACAAATAAATTGAACTATGCCTGGAAAAAATAAATTGTAAAGCATGGAAAGAAGTCTGTCCTGTCATGTATACACTCTCTCCTGTCCCCCTAAGTCAGGGGTAGGGAACCTGTGGCCTCCAGGTGACATGTGACCCTCTAGGTATTCAAATTGTGGCCTTTCGACTGAAACCAAACTTCATAGAACAAATCCCCCTTAACTCTTTAATTTAAAAACAGAATTTTAGGCAAGTCTTTGGCCCCTTCACTCTAATTCAATGTTCCAATTAATATCATCTCCCCAATATTGTTGACTGGACATCACATTATTCATGTTAGTGGAAGGGAATCATGAAAGAGATAGAGAAGAGCCTGTGATGTGACTTGGGGGTGCATTTTTCAGCAGAAGGACCTTCTTGGCCATCCCATATTGAGGCTAAAACCAGGAGTGTGTCTCCCTTTTGAGGAAGAATAACCTAGTAGAGGGCTTTTGGGGGGGGGGTGGGGAGGAGCTTTCCTTCATACCTGCTAGCTCAATTATTCATTTCCTCCAACTCCAAGTCCATGTATCTTTAAGGAAGGATCTTTCATCTGGCCTGGGGATTCTGTAAAAATACAAATCTTAATAAATGTCACCAAGGAAGTCTTTGTTAGAGAGATTCCTTTGGGTTTTCCTTAAAGAAAGTCATCATTGTTGTTACTGTTCTGTTGTTTTCCATCAAGTCTGACTCTTCATGTAGGTATAGGAATGGTTTGCCATTTCCTGCTCCTCTAAATAATTTTACAGATGAGAAAACTGAGGAAAATAGGGTTGACTTGCCCAGGGTCACACAACTAGTAAGTGTCTTAGGCCAGATTTGAATTCATGAACTCTTCCTGACTCCAGACCCAGCTCTCTATTCACTGCATCATCTAGTTGTCCTTAAATAAAATAAGTGTCGCTAAATCAAAGGATAATTTAGTGTCTAAATGAGTATTAGCAATCGAGTTTTGTATTTCTATTTGCCATACTCCTAAGTAAAATCTTGATAAAGTCCACTGAATTTAGGAAAGAAGAATACTGGGCTACTGCCTGGTCAGATCCTAACATATCCTTCAGTTTCTTGGTATTTTCTTTTTCTTTGCACTTCCTCACTTTCTCCTTCTCCTTTAATTCCTTCCTCTTTTTCCCTTTCCTTTTCCTCCTTGTTCCATTCATTTTCTCCTTCTTCCTTTCTTACTCCCTTCCTTCCTTTCTTACTCCTTCCCTCCCTTCCTTTTCTCCTTTCCTGTTTTACTCTATCCTCCTTCCCTCCTTTTCCCTTTCTCCCTTTGTTCTTCCTTCCTTCCTTCTTTCCTTTTCCATTTCTTTCTTTCCTTCCTCCCACCCTACTTGCTTCATTCCCTCCCTCCTTTCCTTCCCTCTTCTTCCCCTTCCTCTATTCCTCCTTCCCTCTCTTCCTTCCCTTGTCTCTTCTTTCCTTCCTTCCTTCCTTCCTTCCTTCCTTCCTTCCTTCCTTCCTTCCTTCCTTCCTTCCTTCCTTCCTTCCTTCCTTCCTTCCTTCTTCATATGGTGGAAGTTTCCAGCACTCCCTTGAGGTTGAAAGAGCTTTGCAATAGATTTTTTCAGATAAATTTTCTGAGAGCTTCCAAAAGCACACCTGCAAAATTTGTCCAGATAAAAACAAGCTTTTGCCAATGGGAAAATATTGCACGGGCCAACTGTGTGTGCTCAGGAGAAGCCCAAAGGCACGTCTGGCTGAGAATGTGCTGATTCCAATCTCAGGGACTGGATTGTGTTGCTGAATTCTTGTTGGGGAGGCAGAATTTATTTTGAGGGGGGAGTTGAAAGGACAATTAGCTTTCACCTCAAGTTCACTATAAGCTTCAATTGAATATTTGTTTTTTTTCTTTTAATTAGTACAGAGGGAAAACATCTCTCAGTCTATGGAGATAAATAATATCTTACGGAGGGAAAATAAGAGTCCCTTAGCCTCAGACCTGAGCATCCTTCCCTGTTTGTATCAAAGCATCAGCACTGGGCCAAGAAAGAGATGATTGTTTCCTCTAAGGGGGCATAACTACTAGTTCAAGAGCTTTCATTCTTTTCTGTTAAATGAAAAAGGCATGTGACCTCTACCTAGAGACAGTATGGGAGAATACAAAGAGAGGTGGAGTCATATGCAGAGATCACCTGGTTTTGGATTCTACCTTTGACACTAAACTACCTGTGTGACCCTGAGCCACAGAATATTTGACCTCTTCTTTATCTGCAAGTGGGAATGATACTCTCTCAATGAGTCTATGGAAAGAGCTTTTCAAATATTGGAAAGTATAGGGCTATTATCATCTATAATTATTTCCATCTGTATAGTATATGAATAATATAATAATACTATATTAATCTTGAATTATAAGCAAAATACATCTTATATTTTGTTCATTACTATATTATTGTAATTGTATTGTCACTTTTCTGCAATGAGTACATTCAAAGATGATCCATCATTTACATGGTTTTCACTGGCTTTTCAGCCACAAAGATATAATCTTCCCACTGCCCTGAATGGTCTCATTCTACAGATAACTGACTATCACACAAGCTAGCACTGAAGCCTTCCACCAGGAGTTACTCTAGGAGTCCATTGGCACTATCTCCCAGGTTCAATAGCAGAAGCAAATGATGCAAAAACAAATATCAGAACTGAGGGAGGTACTGGACTAGAAGCCCACAGAGCTGCCTCATCAGTAATAAGCAATGCTGAAGTAAGTGGAAATGCCAAGGGAGTGGCTAGTGGGGGATCCCTTGAGTCCTTTCTGATTAGCTACTACTGCAGCCCTTTTGTCCTTGCTCTGTTGGGTCTCCTCATCCCTCCCCTATTTCCTCCTCCTCTTGTCCATCAGTGCTGCCCAGAACTTTTCAGCTCAGGGACTTGGTGCAACCCTCACAAATATAAAAACCCAGAACTATATGTCAGTGGTCTCCCAAGAGCATCACTCATCACCATGAAGACATGGGGTCATAGTTCAAGCTTAAAGCCCTCTGGCAACGGTCATTTTTATGTTTCTTTCAAGGTTCCCCTCATTTCTGAATCAAAAGCTGTCTCCTGCTTGTTCATCAAACCACATAGAAAACAACAGTTTGCCTTGCTTCATGTTCGATAACCTTAGGGAGGATGAAGCTATCATTTAGGTTAGGTGACAACATATCAGTTGCTCTGCTTTGGGCACAGAGAACAAGCACTCCAGCAGGTGGCCACAGGAAGGGTGCCTCCTCCCCCCAGGGCACTAAGAGACTGTCTCGTTGCTAGTTTGGGGCTCTCTTATTCAAGTTTCTCATTTATTTCCTCTTCCTTTCTGTGTGGTAGGTAGGGGCCTTCTGCAAGCAGCCCTCTGTTCTCAGTCCATCAAGTGTCACCCAGTTTTTCTCCACCAACGTTTCTCCTCAGGTCTCTGGTTTTCCTCCCTTGAGTTCTAAATATACAGCACAACCCAGACATCCCTATTAACTGTCACAAGTCAGAGCCAGGCTCCAGGCACATGTTTGATTTCTCCCACCTCATGGCTAATATAGTATATTGAGGTCTTTAAATAACGCTCTTGAAACCATCTTTCTTGTTAGCCATTGTTTCTGTGTTTGGGTGGACATATGTGCAGATGGCTTTTATCAGCATCGATTTCTTGGCTATTTTCTCCTATGAATTCTGTGTTTTCTTATACTCTTCTACCCATTGTTCTCTGTGGTACTTGGCTTTTCACCTCTGACTATGATGTGTTGTTCCTCCCTTTCTCGTTTCAATTGAAAACCCTTTTGACTAAATTCACAGCATCCCTGAAATATAGACAAATAGGAAGGGAACACAGAAGGAAGGAAAGATGGAAAGAAGGCAGAAATGGAGGAAGGAAGGAAGAAATGGTGGGAGGAAGGAAAAGAGGAGGAGATAGTTTCAGATAGAAAATTTGAAAAGTCTGTTATTTTTAATGCGATGTGTGATTTAGTCAATGTATGGAGCTCCTAGTGAGAAAATTCTCTCTCTCTCTCTCTCTCTCTCTCTCTCTCTCTCTCTCTCTCTCTCTCTCTCTCTCTCTCTCATCTCATCTCATTTGCTGTGGGAATGTTTATTCACTGTCTAGTTTCTTTTCTCAATTCTGATCTGTATAACTTACACCTGTTTTTCCTCATCTATCTTTGGAGGAAAATGGGGAAAGGGGCCAGGTAGTAGAGAGGTCACTTAATTCAACTTTATTGAAATAATAACTCCAAGAAACTGTCAGAACCAAAGAACAATTTTTGCAAAGACAATATTATAGCATTATAATCCTATATATGTGTATATAATGTTGACCTTCAGTTTGGTAGTCAGTTTATTCCTCTTCTGTCCCATACTTTCCTTTGGAGTCTCTCAAACACTGAGCTAGCTCTGGCAATATGTGTGGCCTCTTCATTATCAATGTATACCACCAAGGTAAGTGAACTCATCCACAGCATTCAAAATGTCTCCATTTGCTCTAACTGATCGTTCCTCATATGGATGGTATGGTGCTGGCTGAAGGAGCACCTGAGTTTTCTTGGTGTTAATTATTAGGCCAAAATTAGCACAAGCAGCAGAGAACTGATACAAGCCATGGTGATCTCATTGTTTTATGCCTATGAAACCTGGACAGTCTACTAGCACCATGCCAGGAAACTGAACTGCTTCCATTTGAATTGTCTTAGGAAGATTCTGAAGGTTATCTGGCAGGATAGGGTACCAGACACTGAGGTCCTTACTCAAACTAAGCTGCCAAGAATTCAAACTCTGCTTCAGAGGCAGCAGCTCCCATGGGCTGGCCATGTTGTTCGAACGCAAAATGTATGCTTGCCAAAAAAACTGCTTCATGGAGAACCCACACAAGGTATGTGCTCACATGGAGGTCAGAAGAAATGATACAAGGACACTTTCAAGGTCTCTCCTAAGAACTTTGGAATTGATTGTGTCACATGGGAGATACTGGCATAGGACTGCTGAGCATGGTGTGCCCATGTCAGAGAAGGTGTTGTACTCTATGAGTAAAGCAAAAATGAAACAGCTCAAATGAAATGCAAGATGTACAAATTTAGAGACTCTGCCCCAAATGTTCACACAGACTATTTGTGCCTGACCTGTGGAAGAGCACTGAGCTCATGTTGGTCTGATCAGCCACAGTCGGACACAATGAAACTGGACTCTAGCATAGTGATGTCATTTTGGACCTCTCCGAGAACAAATGACAACAGCCAACCAACCAAGTAACATATTATATATATATATATATATATATATATATATATATATATATATATATATATATATATATATATATATATATATATATATATATATATGTATATGTATGTATATATATATGTATGTGTGTATATATTTATATACTATTATAGCATTGTTGACAAACTTCTTTGAAAGCTGCAAGAAATATGATCAATGCTGTGATGATACACAATCCACAAAGATTAATACTTTTGATTCACCTTCTGGCAGAGAAGTAATAAGGTGATGGATTTGGGGTATATAAGATACAGAAATATGTGTGCAAACACACATGTGCATATATACACATACACGTATATGTAGCAAATGTGGAATCGGGCATACACTTTCAGATAAGATCACTTCATGGTTAATTTTCCCTAATTGTTTGACTTTTTTTTTTCAATGAGAGACCTCTTATAGAGTGGATATAATCTGGATATGTTTGTAATGTAAAAATAAAACATGTGAATAAAATTTTAAAAGTAAATTAAAATGGAAACTATTTTTATATTTGACATACCCATCATTCATTCTCTCTCATTTTATAATTTTCCCTGGAAATTTAGCTGCCCACTGAAAAAGACAAGTGTTCTAGCAAATAGTGAAAGGAGCAAGGACGGCCAGAGTTTGAAACTAGCAGTAGCTTTAGTCCCCTATTTTCTCCTTACATGGAAGCCTGCTTTGTGAGCTTAGAGCAGACTTCAGCTGCCACATTGTTGAGGTAGGGATAATAACGCTCATCCCACCCATTCCACAAGACTGTGGAGGGCATCAAATAATAAGCAATCAAGCATGATTTGGAGATTGAAGGGCCACACCAATGCTAGGTATTAGTAATGGTATGCTTGTGTCTGTCTGTAGGTATTTCTAAAGAGGGTGGGATGTAATTAGACAAGTTAGAGTCTAAGAAAAAATATCTTTTAAAGTGCAAGAAATATTGTCTGAACAATTAGGACCATAAGATAAAACATATTTTCATGTCTTTAAAATTTCTTAATCAGACAGAGACTTACATCTTTTTCAAAGAAAACAATCTTCTATGAATTTTATATCTCCAAGAAAAAGTCAGTTTGACAATAGGTTAACAGATCTTCAAACTGAAATGAAAATAAGAAGACAGGACCTCCTGGAACCAGGCACACTGTAAACTTTGTTTTTTTAACAAATGCTTTATTAACTTCTGGTTTACATCATTTATTTCCACCAGATTTTGAGTTACAAATTTTTTCTCATTTTTTTCCCTACCCACCACCCCAGAATAGCAGTCCCAATAGATATCCCCTCATCCAATCTGCTCTCTCCCATATCTTCTCCCATACCCCCTTCGGCTTTGCCATTAGAGCAAGGTGAATCTCTGAGCCCCAATGGCTGAACACCTATCTCCCAAATACATGCATAATAGTATTAATAATAGTATTTATATACATTTGAAACATTTAATTTTAAGACTTCGAATTTCAGATCCATTCCCTTCCTCCCTTGTTACCCATTCCCTCTGGGAAGATAAGCAATTCAGTATGTGTTGTACATGTATAGCTATGCAAAACATTACCATAGTTGATATATTGTAAAAGACTGCTTATATTTCCCTCCCACCCATCTCACCTCCCACCTGGTCCATTCCCTACTTTGATCCTGTCCCTCTTCGAAAGTGGGTACTTCCAACCTCCCCTTCCCCTAGAATGCCTTCCCCTCCATCATCCTCCCTTTCATCCCCCTTCCCCCTACTCTCCTGCAGGGTGAGATATCCCATTTAGTATGTATGTGATTCCCTGAGCCAAATTCAATGAGAATAGGGTTTTGCCTTTTTGCCTTCCTGTTCTTCCCCTCCCCTGTAACTACTTCCCCTTGCCTCTTCTACATGAGATAGTTTACCCTACCCTGTCACTCCCCATCTCTTCTTGTCACTTTCCTTTCTCACCTCTTAAATTCACCCCTTAAGTATCATCCCTTCCCACCAAATTCAACCTGTGCCCTCTATCCATATATACCTGTAAACACACATTCACATATGTATTCATATGTCCATATACCCTTCTTCAATTATTTTCATAACGAGAAAGGTTTCATCAGACACAGTTATTATTTTTCCATGTAGGAATATTAATAGTTCAACTTTGATAAGTTCCTTTTGATTTCTTTTCCCTGATTACCTTCTCAAGCATCTCTTGCTTCTTGTGTCTGAATGTCAAATTTTCTATTCAACTCTGGTTTTTTCATCAAGAATGCTTGAAAGTCCCCTATTCCACTGAATGACCATATTTTCCCCTGAAATAAAATACTCAGTTTTGCTGGGTAGGTGACCCTTGGCTTCAATCCCAGTTCTTTTGCCCTCTGGAATATCATATTCCATGCCCTTTGATCCCTCAGTGTAGAAGCTGCCAGGTCCTGGGCTATTCTGATTGTGTTTCTTCAATATTGAAATTGTTTCTTCCTGGCTGCTTGTAGTATTTTCTCCTTGATCTGGGGATTCTGGAACCTGGCTATAATATTCCTGGGAGTTTTCTTTTCGGGATCTTTTTCAGGAGGTGATCTGTGGATTCTTTCAACCTCTATTTTGCTCTCTGGTTCTAAAACATCAGGGCAGTTTTCCTTGAGAATTTCTTGAAGGATGATTTCTAGGTTCCTTCTTTGATCGTGACTTTCAGGTTGTCCAATAATTTTTAAATTGTCTCTCCTGGATCTATTTTCCAGGTCAGTGGTTTTTCCCATGAGATATTTCACATTGCCTTCTATTCTTTCATTTGTTTGGATCTGTTTAACAGCATCTTGATTTCTCATAAAGTCTCTAGCTTCCATTTGCTCCAGTCTAACTCTGAAGGAATGAATCTCCTCAGTGAGCTTTTGAGATTCTTTTTCCATCTGGCACATTTGGCTTTTTAAGGTATTCTTCTCCTCATTGCCTTTCTGAGCCTCTTTTGCCATTTGAGTTAGTCTATTTTTTAAGGTGTTGTTTTCCTTAGTCAGGCTGTTGACTGTCATTTCATACTTTTCTTGCATCTTTCTCATTTCTCTTCCCAGTTTTTCCCCTACTTCTCTTATCTGCTTCTTAAGGTCCTCTATGGCCTGTAGCCAGCTTGCATTTTCATTTGGGGCTTTTGGTGCAGGAGTTCTGTCCTCACAGTCCTCTTGCTGTTCCATGCTTTGTTCCTCTTTGCCCGCAAAATAGGAGTCTAAAGTTGCATTTTTCTGTTTATTTTGTTTCCTTTGCCTGGGCATATTGCCACTTAATTACTTTATTTTGGGGCTTGTTGCCACAGTAGGACTCTGCCACCATAAAGGAGAGCCTCCATCCTGAACGTCGGGGTCTTCACAACTTTCAAGGTTGGCTGGCCTCTGTGAAGCCTCCACCCACTCTGGCAAGTTGGATCCCCACCCCAGACCTCCCCCCAAGACCACAATCCAGATCTAAGCAGGTTAAAGCAAGAGTGATTAACCCCTAGACTGATTGCTATATCTCTCTACATTTTGCAGACCAGGAGCTGGAGCTGCCACTGATGCTGCAAAATGGCCTCTGTGCCACATTTCTTCAGCAGCTTTTTGCCCCCAGGGGAGGAAGCCAATGGTTCTCGAAATACTGGTTCCAAAGTCCATAGGGCACTAACCTCTCACTTTGTCCTAGGCATATCTGTGCTGATAGTTCTGGAATCGCCACAACTGCTGGTGTTCTGGCGTCCCTCCAGCAGGCTGCTGGCCCAGCCTCCCTGGGGCTAAAACCGAGGCTCACACAGGCATGGGCTCGGCTCCCAGAGCACTGCGCTGTTGGTTCCCAGTGCACTGTGCTGCCCCCGGTCTCAGAGCTTTGTGCTGGTTGCTCCCTGCAGGGCTGCTGGGCTGTCGTCAGCAGGAGGTTAGCTTCTCTGTGTCATTCTGTGGGTGCTGGGGCTCCAGAATTTGTTCAGATTCCCCTTTCACATTGTTTGGAGGTGGTGTGGGGCAGAGCACCTTGGAAGTTCTGTTTCTCCACTGTAAACTTTTAATGGATCTTTTTGCAATTGACTCCAGCCACCTGTAAGTCTGATGGGTAGGATTCTGCCTACTCCCACTGCACACCTTCTCTGGCTTCCAATCCAGTACTCTAAGCACATTTCTCCATCAGAGGGGATGAGCATCTTTTTTTGCCAATGCTCTGGTGAGCAATTTCCCTCCACCCCAATATGGAAGAATCCTTATGACTTGCTTTTTACCATCTATGAGTGTTTCTTCTGGTTTATGCCTCAAACATAACCGTTGCCATGTAGGATTAAGTAATTATAAGGAGTTTCATGGGGATTTTTCTTTGTAAATTTTCAAAGAACCTCTTGTTGAACAAATGTTTTCTGGAAATGCATTGCACAAGCCCCCTCCATTTACTTTTGTCGGATGCTGAAGATCCTGGAAACTCATGACAAGAGTCCAGATTTCAGAGAGAAATGTGATTGTGAGAGTGCTTATTTTCATTATGACAATATTTATCCCCACCCAGATACAGCTTCAAGAATCGAGGGAATTTCTGGGAATTTAAATAAAAGAAATAAAAAAAGAAAGTACATTCTCCTGATGTCTGTTAACAAAGTTTCAGACAGATTTTGTGATAGATATCAGGTGTGGATCAGTGGATGGGGTCTTAAATAAGAATATCCCCTTCCAGCTTCTAGAAGAAAAGGACCTGGGAAACATTTGCTCATCATTTTTGCCATTTGAATTTTTTTTCCCACCAGTTCTCACAACATGTTGATTTCAGAGTTCTTATTCTGTTATGTTAGACTGTATTATAACTCTTACTTTAGAATAGAACAAGAAATCTGGCTGGGTAATCTCCTTTTGTCCATTACTCTTATCTTGATATTCTGACAAGTACCTTCCTTTTTGGCTATACATATTTTGGTACGGCTCTCTCTAGTAACCCATCAGCATTTTGATTATGTTATTGTATTTGGGTGATATTTATATCATCATGTAAGACAGAGAAGTTTGCCAAAGTTATTAAATGAATAGGTATGGATCATTGAGGATACAGATAGATATTTCTGCTTTTTGCAGAGGCAATTGGGTGTGTGTCTTGCCCAAGGTCACACGGCTAGTAAGTGTTAAGTGTCTGAGGCCAGATTTGAACTCAGGTACTCCTGACTCCAGGGCCAGTGCTCTATTCACTCACCACCTAGCTGCCCAAGGTAGATATTTCTGAAATCTAAGTCACCCCTCTACAGGGAAAAGTGGAATTTCTCCCTCAACACAAGCCAGAGAAAGGTTTTAAGTACTGACTCTTTCCCTCACCTAGCTTCATAATGCATACAGGCTTGGAATTATGTCTCTCTGTCCTCCAGCCACCCACACCACTCCCAATAAGGCTCATCTACCGGTATGCTAGGTTCAGTGAGGAAGTCTCTTCCCTCGTTGATTTTAAGGGGAATAGTTGTCTTTAGTTATTTCTCACTATTTTATCTCAATGCCACCAAATCCTGATTATACAAAAGATCAATACAAATAGTGAACAGCAAGTAAATACATTTATCCAAATAATGAGCAAACATTATCAGAGGTTTTATAGAGATTAGAACATAAGAAATCACATGCAAAAGTGGATACCTCTTTGGTTGAAAGTGATTTGAGAACTCAGTTCAAACCAAGAAAGTTGATTTTATTCCAGGAGGTCCATTTTTCAGCCTCTAGAGAGGTAAGCTGGAAATGAAGGACATGGGGAAGAGCCAGTTGCTGCTACATTGCTGTAGTTTCTCTATCCACATATGTCTCTTCTCTCTGGGACCTCTTTTGTTCACATGACTCTGTCCTAAAGAAACTTTGGAACCAACTACTCCATTCCTTATACTTGTCACACAAATTGTCCACTTTGGAAATGAGCCTGATACTTTGATTTCGCCTTTTTATTGTTTATTAACTTTTCCACCAAAGATTGGCAAAATGGCAAATTTCAAATCAGTCAGACTGGCTATATTAATCAAAAGACCTGGAGATCATTTGAGAATTTAGCAGGGCACCAGATGATTGTGAACCAAATGACCATCTTCAGTGATTCTGGTCACAGAATTTCAGTATTTCAGAGCTGGCATTGAGAGGATACCTCAAGGCATGAAGATGTGAAGTGGTTGTCTCTGATGTCCCTGGCCATCCAGGCTCTTTTAGCATGAGAAAATTTCACATGAGTCACCTAGTAAACATTCATAATATCTTTGAGAAAAGTGCTATCATAGGTTGGATCAAGCCTATAATACTGTTTTAGTTTGAATGGTATGAAATTCAGCATGAGTATCACCATTCTTCCAAGGCATTCACTTTGTGCTATTCTTTTAGAATCATGGTTCACTTTGTCACATTTTTTTTTTATCGTCCCATATTGGGACATTTCATATCATATGGTGAATATATTTTGTCACCAGCTTCTACAAACTAAGTCTTTAGTTTGCCTTGTGTCATTTGATAGGATATCAAGGAATTACAAAGAATTGGGGAAAGTAAGAAAATCATGTTTTTTATTTTTCATTCATGCGATGGTCAGTATAAGAAATTCATGCTGGACTTGTACATTCTTTGAGCACCCCTGAACCTTATCCTGATAATATATGTGTTATATTGACCCACATTCAGGAAAATAGCACACACTTATGACTTCTTGGACAAGAAAATGAAATCCTGAGGGGCACAGATGGTGTTTTCATAACATGTATTCATTAAATAGAACACACCTTATTTTTCTTTGTTTATAATTTTACTTCCTCCCTTATCTTATCTCTGTAGTAAACACTTCTGAACTTTGTCTAATAATAACCAAGGGAAGTGAAATTCTTACTTTACCCATGTGTTTACTGGAAAAGCTTCTACAAATTTCTCATTGCAAACAATACTACCCCTTAGTTTTAGGTACTTTCTTTTGATTAAAGCAGGACTCCTCATGATGATGTTTTTTAGTGTTTCTAACATATAATTTCTGAGATCATTTCCCTGAATTTAATGCAATAATCATGCAGGGATTTTTGGTTGGGGATTATAGTAGTGGTTTTATTTTTGATGTTTATTTTATTTTTTTAACATTGAACCACTCATTACATTGGTATGACTCCAACTCAGTTATAATGCATAGATAAATTACAATTTTCTTATATATTTTTAAAAAATCTGTCCATATCCACTGATGAAATTATTGAATACTTGTCTCATTAAGTAGTTTGGTAGAATGCTTTATATCACTTTATTTTTTCAAGAAGAATTTTTGTAGCATATTGATCTTTTTTTTTCTGGTTTTCATGAAAAATATTTTTTTTTATTGCATTTACTTTACAATGTTCAGTTCCACAATCCCTTGAATTTCAACTTTTCTCCCTCTTCCTCTCCTCTCCCTTCTGCCACGTCGTCATGTACTCAAATACAGGATCTACGGATAACTTCACATTAAACATTAGTTAAGTTGTAAAGAAGAGTTATAACTAATAGGATGAACAATGAGGAAGAGGAAGCAAAACAAAACAAATCAAAAGAGAGAGAGAGAGAGCAAGTAGTCTGCATCAATCTGCATTCAGACTCTATTTCTTTCTCTGGATGTAGATAGCTCTCTCAATCATGAGTCTTTTGGAGTTGTCTTACAGCCTTGCATTGCTGAGAGGAGCCCAGTCTATACAAATTGGTTGTCACATATACAATGCATCTTTAATTGTGTACAAAGTTCTCCTGGTTCTGCTCTTCTCTCAGCATCAGTTTATATAAGTCTCTCCAGGTTATTATGAAGTCCGTTTGTTCCTCATTTCTTATAGCACAGTAGTATTCCATTGCATTCATATACCACAACTTGTTTAGCCATTTCCCAATTGAAGGGTGTCCCTTTGATTTCCAATTCTTTGTCACCAAAAGAAAAAAAAATGCTAAAAATATTTTGGTACTTAAAGGTAGCATATTTATCTTTAAATATTTGATAGAATTCACTTAAAATTTTGTGTAACTCAGTGTCTTCCCTCTCCTACCTTTAACATTGTTAAGGGCTCACTGAATGTTCCCCCCCCCAAAAAAATTGGGTTAAATTCTGAATTTCTGGTTTAGATATTAGACATACCATCAAATCTTTTGTTCTTTGGATTTTTTTTAGCCATTAATGGTCTTTCCCTTTTCCCTGGCTTTCAGACAAAAAGAGCAAAGCTTTGCAGTTTTTAAGTCGAATAAAAGCATTCAAACAAACCTAAAGAACCCTCCCCACCAGACATTAATGTGCACTCTATGTCTAGATACATGAAAACAAATATTTCATTTCACGTCCATTTCCTTTTGGTTATTGGCTAATTTGGCAGTTTAAAAAATAATTCTGGCAAGTATTTTTTATTTTTCTGTAACAAAAATACATTTATCCTTTTCCTTCTTGTTGTAAATTTGGTGGTTTATTACCAAAAGAAGAGAATCAAAATGGAATATTTGCTAGAAGACAAGCATCATAGAGAAATTTTGATTCAAGTACTGGTTCTGCCTTATAATTTCTGTGTAAACTTAGCAACATTACTTACCCTTCCAGTGCCCTACACAACTTTAAGAGTAAAAGGTGAAGGGGCGGCTAGGTGGCGCAGTGAATAGAGCACCGGCCCTGGAATCAGAAGGACCTGAGTTCGGAGCCGGCCTCCGACACTTAATCCATACAAACAAAAACCTAGCCGTGTAACCTTGGGCAAGTTACTTAACCCCAATTGCCCTAAAGGGGCGGCTAGGTGGTGCAGTGAGTAAGAGCACCGGCCTCGGAGTTTGGATGACCCGAGATCAGATCCGGCCTCAGAAAATGAGCACCCACGCATAAATAATGACTAGCCTTGTAACCTTGAGCCAGTTACTTAACCCCAATTGCTTTAAAAAAAAAAAAAGAGTAAAAGGTGAAGAACAAGGGCTAACTGATGTCATTATATGGATGGTGTTTCCTTCATATCAAAGGTCTGGTCTAATAGGCATGTTTTCATATGCATACATATTTACACATACATATACATGCATGCATATACATTAATTTTCTCTCTTTTTCTTAATCATCTTATGAACTGTTTTATGTGTGTGTATATATGTATGCATATATGTACAAATATATATATATATATATATTTCTCATAAAATCTTTAAGATTTCTTCTTTTGCAACTCTTAGGGTTGCTAATTTGTTTTTTCTCTATTATGTAATTGCATGCCTGGTTAAACGATGCTTTCATTCATGTTCTTATCTAGGTAAGTAGAAGGCTACTTTTTCCCCTGACTGATTTCAGCAGTTCAGCTGTGTAGAATAGGTTTTGACATTCTATCTCATATGTTATCTCATATCTCATTGTTATAATTATCTTTGACAAAATTATTTTTCTCTTATTTTTGTTTTAATGTATTTATTATCTAGGATGATATTTCTTACCTCCATTTTGGGTTTATATCATTTTTGTTCAATTTTCATTATACTTTGCTCATTTATTATTTATGGTATTTGTAGGATTTGTTCATTTTATAAAAAAAAAAACTTGTTGCATTTGCTTAAGATTCCTTTTTGCACTAATGTATGCTCAATTTTTCTAAAGGTATTGCAGGATAATAAAAATGCATATTTTTCAACATTTATATTATAAACATATTTTCCAGCAATTTTCCAGACTTTTATTTCTCTTTATTTTTTCTAATAGATACACCTAGATCTTTTATATTTGGAACTATTATTATTGTATTATCTATCTATCTATCTATCTATCTATCTATCTATCTATCTCTATATATATTTGTGGTTTGCATAACTTTTCTTTTAAGACCTAAGATCATATGCCATTTAGTGTCTATACATTTTTTTAATGATCTACAATGCCTTTAGCTATAATGTGCCTTGCCTGTTTATCTCATTGAAGACTATAAATTCCTGTTTTTTGAAACCATAATTGCAGCTTCTGCTTGTTTAATGTCACCTTAAGTAAGATAGATGTAATTCCATCCCTTCATTTTTTTCTCTGTATGTGCCCATGTTTTAAATACGTTTCTTATATGCAGCAAATTATTGTGTTTTTAATGTATTTCTTCACTTTCTTTCTTTTTATTGAGCCATATATCTTTTCTCTCTAAGTCTGCAATTAGTCTCTGTGGTTTTATTTATTTACACTAATCTGATGCTGGGCTTCAAGCCAGGCATTTGTCCCTTCAACTTCCATTTTCAATACAAAAGTCCTTGAGCTTACTTTTACTTATATTCTTTCTCATTTGATTTACTCTTCTATTTCCCAGTTCTGGGAAAAGAGTGTAGTAGCTAATTCTCATAGTCCAAAACCACCTTATCTCAAATATTCTTCCATATTAGTACTATTTTTAAAAGTCCCTTTCCAAGAAATGTTACTTTGATTTCAACATTCTATTACTCTTTCCCCACTCTAGTATCCTCTGGAACAATCTAGGGATTATCAAGGAGTCTGTGAATACATACCAGAGGCCCATGAATGGGCTTGGGAAAAATTATATCTTAATTGTCATTAATCTCTAACTGACAATTTGTGTTTCCTGCAATTAATTTAAAAACATAATTCTAAGAAAGTTTCAAAGGCTTTACTATACTGACAATCCCAGGGATCCTTGACACAGAAATATTGAGAAGTCTTGTTCTAGGACTCATTCCTAGGGTAATTCATTCTCAACAGAATCTTATGGGGTATCATGGGAGATGATAGGTAAACCTAATCCTATTATTTGCCTTTTCTCTTGTGGTGTGGGTAGAGTATTTCCTTTGTTCTCTAGTGGAATTCTGCTCTGATTCCTGCCTCTCTGATATACACCACTCTTCCATCTTCCCCCAATCTTCTCTCCTTACTCCCCAATCACCCAAGGGGCAGTAGCAAAAATTAAAATATTTCATGCCCTTTCTTGAGTTTTGACTCATGTCTCCCTGTCTCTGGAAGCTCCTCTCTCCTCTCTATCCATGCAATAGTCCTCTATCTTATTGAACAACTCTAATATTGGTTTTTCAATGAAGAAGTGAAGGGAGTTGATGAATTAATGAAAACAATTATTTTAAGCACTTGCTATATGCCAAACACTGGGAAAAATACTGGGAATACAAATCTAAAAGTGAGAGAACACCTGCCCTCAAGAAGCTTCCATTCTAACGGGAATAATATGCCATAGGTAATGGGGGCTAGGGATGTTGCTTAGATCTAGGAAGACCCAGGAAGGGAAAATGAGGCTGGGATGTATCTAGAAGAATGTTGGAACCCTATCATCTGAGGTATGTGGAATGAATTTCCCTACTGAAAGGTACTTTTTCATTGAAATTGCTCTTTGTTTTTTGATATTCTTTCTATTTCTTCCTCAGTCCACATTTGAGTTCGTTTGCTGGTCCTTCTGCTGATGTGTCTGTGATATTCATTTAAAAATGGCCTTGCAATTCATTTCCCCCCAGCTCTTCTGTCCCTTCCATGGGCCCTGATGCTCACTGCATGTACCCTCAGATAATTAGCATTAATTACATGCTTGGGATGGGGGAGGGTGACTGAAGGAATGCTAAGGTTGTTGGAATTGAACATATTCTTTATTCCCAATCTTCTTCTGGCCTCCACATTCCTCTATGAGCCTTTCTCGAACCACTTTGAGGAACTGGTTAGTGTTAGTCATAGGGTTAGGGGAGGGTTACCTGAAATCATTCACACAAATGTCAAGAAGGCTTTGGCACTTGGTCTCTCTTCCCCCTTGGTTTCTCTCCTGCTGTGGCATGTTTATGAGTTCCTATAAAATATTAAATAGTTGTAACCAGTGCCTCGACTCTTGGCCCCTACCTTGTTAATAATCTCATCCTCCCTTTCCTTTCCCACTTTCCTCCTCTACCCTTAGGACTCATCTTATTTAAGGATCTCAGTATCCCTGAGAGCCTGGTACCCCACCCCACACCCACCTACAATCAGTGCCACAGGGGTTGAATCGAAATTCTGGGTCAAATGCCTCAGTTCTCTTTACTTACCAGAAACAAGGTCTGTATTCCTCAATCTTCAGACATGTGCTTTTGACCTATTCCAGTACTGAATGGCTTTGACAAATTGGATGCTGAACATTCTCAGTCTCTGGCTAAGTGTTATTAGATAATTTGTAACAGATTAATTTGAAACTTATTAAAATGGTAGTTATTTTGGAAGAATAACAGACTAAGAGTAATGATCTATCCTACCTCATGGGTAGAGTTGTACAAATATCTATTTCACTAGAAACCAATAAAAAATTATTTCCAAAAAAAGTTCACTAATGGTGGTACAACAACCATGTGGTACAACAACAGCAGCAGCCACAACAACAATTATGCTTGTTATATGTTTGTATTAGTTCTGAATATGGTAGCTTAGAAATTTTGATTTAGAATGTCTGTAATTGGTCCTAGTGCTGGGTAATAATAGTCATTTTGCACACAGACTTTGGTCATTGTATTCCTGTCATAATGATCACAAATTTGGAGTCATGCATGAACTCAAACATCCTCTAACCCAATCTTATCACTGTAATGATGAAGCTACTAGAGTTCAAAATGACTTGAAGGTCACAAAAGAGGAAGGGGGAGAGAGAGAGAGGGAGAGAAGGAGAGAGGGAGGGAGAGAGAGAGAGAGAGAGAGAGATGGAATGGAGAGAGACAGATTCAAGAAACAGATGAAATAGATGAGTGAAAGAGTGAGGTCTAGTGGATAAAAGGGCAGCCTTAGAGTAAGGAAGACAAGTGTTCAAATCTTGCCTCTGACAAAAACTGACTGTGTCCTAATGGACAAATTACTTATGGGCAAATGGGCAAATATCTGAGTCCCAGAAAACTCCATTTTAAGACTCCAAGTTACAAAATTATTGTGAATATGCACTGATAGGGAGAGGTTTAACATGGATGAAATCCCTGGCCTGGAAAATTAAATTGATAAAGAGCTTAACAACTGTATGCATGAATATACAATCGATATGCATGAAAGTATTGATATATATATATATATATATATATATATATATATATATATATATATATATATATATATATATATAGATGTTTGTTTCCTTTCTATCTTCCAAGTGTTTTGCTCCTGAGGTAGCAGATAATAGGTACCCACATGTTCCTGACACTGGCTGTGTGACACCCCCTACTCCCCCCGTCCTTCCCATATGGTGTGCATCAAAAGCCCGTTGTCCTCTGGGAGCCAGCTGAAGCTACTATTTGCAGATCCTGGCTGTGGTTCGGTCTCTAACTTATTGCCTCCTGTTTGTGGAATAGCCATTGTTCAGAAATAACTATGAATTACTGATTGGAAAATGGCAGGAAGGGTTGTCTGCTGGCCCTGCCACCTCTGCACCTGTTCTCACTCTCTTCTATCCCCTTTCACCTCTGACATGGCTTGGCTGCCACGTGCTTTACAATGGGTTCTCCTCCCTAACCCACCAAACATGTGCTCAGAATAACCTGACACACAGGGAATTGCTTCTTCTCTGCCCTCTGGCCCTGAGAGGTTTACTACCTGAAAAATCACATTGCACTGACCTCATTCTATTCCAAAGTAACTGAAATATTTCATTTGAAGCAATGTATGGGACACTGATAGGACTGCCTCCAGAAGTCAGTCCCAAGTGATGTCTTCTAGTTTGAGTAGACTGGAACTATCACTGAAGCACACACATTTACTTCAGTCTGATGCTTGATGCCCCCTGGGTGAAACACCCATGAGTTTAAAGGAGACCGTGACCTTCTTGGCTCTGATATCTATTCCTTCACCAAACTCTATGGACTGGGTATTGCCAAAGTCATTTAATTCTGGGATAACATTACACTCATGGTGATGAAGAAAATAATTTCCCACTTTTCAACTGGGAGGTAACTTTGACACTCAGGAAGCTATCAGTCTTTGATCCAGCCCTTTCTCTGCCAAAGCATTCAACTACACATGCCTCCCTGACTCTCCATCATGGGAGCAGGGAAGCTGCCATGGGCCCCTTTCCGTGGCTTCTGATGTCCTTATCCCAGAAGCCTCAACATTAGAGGCTTTTTTCCTCTATTTATTTTTTCCCCAAAACCTGCTTTGCAAATGTTCCGGGATACAAAGACATGACAGTACTTGCCCTGAGGGGTTTCCAGTCTAATGGGAGAGAAATTTTCCACAACCAAGCCATATGTAGTATGAATCAGGGGTCATCTCAGAGAGAGGACACTATCAGTAAATGGATGGGGAAGGGCTTCTTTGGAAAGGCAGATTTTAGCTGAAACTTTAAGGAAGCCTGGGACGCTGGGAGGGGGAGGTGAGGAGGCCATTCCAAGCATGGGATACATGTAGTAAAAAAGGGCTAGAGACAGTACCTGGAGGGCCCTGCAGGAGGAACAGCCAGGAGGCCAGGGAAACTGGACTCAGTGTATGGAGGGTAGTAAGGTGCAAGAAGGCTGGGAAAGTAGGAGGGAGCCATGTGATGAAGGGCTTTGAGAGCCAAACAAGCTTCTATATTTAATCCTAGAGTGGCCAAATTTGATGGAGGGAGGAAATGACTTTTGAGGCAATTAGTTGAATTAGTGGTTAGAGAACTGGGTCTGGAATCAGGAAGGTCTGAGTTCAAATCCAACCTTAGATACTAATTGACAGTTTGACACTAGGCAAGTCACTTAATGTTGGCCTCAGTTTCCTCAACTGGAACATGTGGTTAATAATAGCACCTGATTCACAAGGTTACCCAGTCAAAATGATAGCTTGAGCGATGCACTTGAGAGTTAACTGTTAACAGTAACAAAGTGCTTACCTATTTAGGTAATCTTACTGTGCGCATGCCTGGTGCTATCCTAAGTACTGGAAGACTCAGGGTTCAAGGAACCTCTGAAAGCTTTCTCTCCACGTTCTGCCTTTTACTTTTAGCCGAATACTACCAGGAGTGGCCATTTTCCTTCTATCTACCCCATCAACAATGGTTCCTTGTAGCAGGAGGATTATAGGAGATATGTTCTTGTAAACAATCTCAGGAGGGAATTCAAGAACATTAATTTCGAGTCCTAAACTTTTGGATGAACAGAACTGAGAAAAGATATTTTGGTGTCCTTACAATCTTCAAATGTGCTAATCAAATTTTTCTCAGTTAAAAATTGCAAATACTCTAAACATGAGAAAGCCCAAATATGAAAGGGGATTTACATCACATTCTGTAATCACATCAAAAGGATCAGATATTCCATTCGTGGGGGGAAGGGCACAATTGATCTGTACCCTGGCATGATGGATAATTGAATAAATTTAAAGAAATAGAATATTAGCAGAACCTTAACTAGCAACATTGTTGCCTGGAACAAGAACAAACGCCATGAAAGTAAGCCTCAACTCAGTTTTTCAAAAGGCAAATTCAGTTTCTGTGGTATGATCCTTGGGCATAGCTTCATGACAGAAATGGAGATAGAAACCCTGGACACACACCCATTCTTAAACTGTGACAGGGAAGCTATAGCTGCAGAGGTGGAGCTGGGCAGTGAAGGAGCTCGGCTGGACCTTGGGCATTGATCAGACAAAGCTCACAATCAGCAGCTTCTCCGGTGAACTAATTCATCTTACTATCTTTTAAGCTTAACTACTTCTATATTGGTGTAGGAATATGCATTTTGTAAGCCAGAAGTTTCAAAAATATTGTAAATTCCTAATGTTAGTTGCCTGAGGGAGAGCCCCTATTGCCCCCACCCTAATATAGCTCAGTGTGACTTTGTAAGTTTGGGAAACATGAAACAAGACTTTAATTTAGCTGTCATTTAGAATGCATGAATGTGAGCAAAATGAAATCAGGTTGGTAAGTAGGTTTGAGAGAACACATTGAGAGGATCAAATAACCTGTAATTTTGTTACTGAGTTGGGGAGTGGTCAGAATCCTGACCTAAAAACTGTCTGTAGATTAGTTTAACTTGGGTATTTCACACCAAAGTCCTGTAATCTAGTAGCAGGAAGGAATACTTCAGTGAGAGCATGATCACCTTTGGTGTGGCTGGAGCAACACTGGCATCACGGCTCCCTTATATTTCTGTGTTTAATAATCCCACAGCACATCTTCACTGAGGAATGGAACCACATTCTTAATGACGACAATATTGAAGTCTTTCTGTTGTTCCTTGCACCATTCTATAGTTGACAAGCAACATGCCTGAGGTTCCACCTTGCACGATGCATCCACACTGCATTATGCCAGACACATGGCTAATTATCTCATTTAGGAGCTTTTCCAGAAGGATTTACAGTCTGATCTTTGCCAGCATTGGGGCAGAATGATTGGCATACTCACTGCCACAACCTGTTTTCTCACCTTACCTCGGCAGACTTCTAAAATCCAACTATGGTGGACTCTTCAGCCATATTCTTCAATCTCCCCCTGTGTCCAGAGGATTAGGGAATTGAAGTGAGACAAGAATGGTGTCAGGAGGTAGGGAGTAGCTATTGGATTAAAAAAAACCCTAGGTTCAAATCCTGTCTCAGAAACTTAGTACAATGGACAGGTTCCTAAACCTCTCTGGGCTTCAGTTTCCTCATCTGTAAAAAGAGGGGCTGGACTCTGTTATCTTTGAGGTCCCTTCCAGCTCTAAATCTGTTCTCCTAGCGGTCCATCTTTGGGTTAGTTCCCAAGTGTCAAAGAATCAGTGTTTTTCTGAAGCATGTAACCATGGAGATGTCCTGTACATTAGTCAATGTTACAGGGTTTTCCAAACTGAGGATAGTTTTATCTGGGAAAAGGCAATTTAAGAGATGATGGAAAGCCTAGATCTTCCTCTTCAGGGTTGCCTCCTCCTCTGGGAAATGGGAGGAGCTCTCTGAGGTCTGAAACTTCTCGACTTTGGCACTCATCTACCTGTCAGCATCCAGCTTTGCTCTATATTTATGGTTCCATCATCTCTCTTTCCTTCCAATGCTAAATTCCTGGAACATCTGGTCTACATACAGTACCTCCATATGCTTCTCTCCATCCCTTCCTTTCTCAGCCCCTACACACTGAATTTCACTCCCATGGACACATCTCAAAAGGGCTTTATTCTCAGGAAAGAAACTTGTTAGGAAAATTAGGGAAGACCTGAACTACAGCTCTCCATTCTGGTCTGGATGTTTTCATTGAGGAGACCTCCTATCTTGTACCTGGTCCTATAATCTTATTCAGCTCTCCCTTTATCTTGTGTCACTTGGGACAATGACCCTCAGTGCCCTGCCCATGTCCTTCCAAGGATTTCAATTCAGAAGACATCACATCCTTAACAAATGTGGTCCTTGCCCTGTTCAGGAACCTTGACTTGTTTCCATATTCATGGTCACACATCTCTCTAGGCATACTATTCACAAGGAAATAAGGGAAGTTTTTTCTAGCCATGGCATTACATTTTCCCAGCCTTCATCTTTGGGTGGAAAATATGTATCATTTCACTGCTGAACGGATTTCCTATCTACCCTTCAAACTAACCCATATGTATTTTCTCCCCTCATTATATTGAAAGTTCATTTTTGGGCATGGATTATTTAACATGCCTTTATTTATATTCCTGGTGTTTAACAAAGTACATAACACAAAGTAATTGCTTAAATATTTTTCTTTCTCTTTTCTCTTCTCTTCTCTTCTCTTCTCTTCTCTTCTCTTCTCTTCTCTTCTCTTCTCTTCTCTTCTCTTCTCTTCTCTCTCTCTCTCTCTCTCTCTCTCTCTCTCTCTCTCTCTCTCTCTCTCCCTCCCTCCCTCCCTCCCTCTCTCTCTCCCTCCCTCCCTCCCTCCCTTCTTCCTCCCTCCCTCTCTCCCTCTTTCCCTCTCTTCTTATTTCTGTCTCTGCCACTCTCTTCATGGGAGTTCCTACTCCTTTTAATCTTATTTTCCCTTCCCTTTCAGGACAAAGGAATTCCAAACTTCTCTTAATTAACCTTTGTTTCTTCTGCATGTCATTCAGGTAATGAATGACAGCTGTTTTCCAAGATTTAGTATTTACATTCTTTACCTTCTAATTTAGTGAAGTCATCCATTCTCATGGCTTAAAACATCATTTCTATGTAGATGAATACTAAATGTCCAACTCCAGTCCTAGCCTCCAATACCACAAGTCCACTAGCTTACATGCTATCTTCCTTAAATACGTTTTCTCCTCAAAGTTAGCATTTAAATAACTGGACTCATCTTCTTTAACAAACCAATGTTCCTTCTGTGATAGTTCAAATAAACTGGAATCACTGGGCTCCATATGGCCATAATGCACTCTTATGGCTATTTACTTCTTTGGATATGGGGCATACCTATTTTTTCTATTCAATATCTAGGCCATGTCATTTTCTGGAAACACATGCTCACATTACTCAACAACAAACATTTTTTCTTTTGGTATAATATGAAAGAAGATATGAACTCGATGCACCTGAACAGAGAATCGGTCCCTCTGTGAAAAGGATTTGGCTGACCCAGTTAGCTGAGCTGGTCTACTCTGATTAGGAAGGATGGCTATGAGTTTGGTGGGGTTGGCTGTGTTGGATGACAGTTGTCTGATGGCAAGCTATCTGGAAAATATCCCCTCCCCCATACCTTTGTCCTTTACTGACCTGAAACCTACTGAAAACAAGGTAGCAGCAAACACCCAGCTTGTATTCTCCCCTGGTTGTCTGCTATGATTTATGTCCCTGGCATGTTTAGTGTAGACCCACAAGCTTCTTTTCAATTTTTTTTCCCATTAACAACAACTACTCTCTTTCCTTACCATGGATTCCTATTGGGGGAGAAGAGGAGAAAAAGGAAAAGAGGACTCTTCCATCAGTGATACATAGATTGTCAAACAAAACAAATTTGATGTTGGTCAAGACTAAAATGGGTGCTTCATTCTGCATATCTAAGCCATCATCTGTTTAAGAGGAGGCCAGCATTCAAAAACATCATTCTTTCATAAGTACCATCAATCATTACATTGAGTAAGGTTCTTAAATCTTTTAAAATTGGGTGTTTTTACAATGTCATTGTTATAGTAGAAATTGTTCTCCTGAATTAGTTGCTTCATTCTGCATCAGTTCATAGTGAGGTTCAAGTGACACTTGCTCTTCCTACCCCTTCTTCTTTGGTTTGGACTTCTACTTGTATACTACACTTCTGAGAAGTGCTATGTCCCTCCATATTCCCTTCTCTAGTTTGACTTTTCTCCATTTCCTTTCTTCTTTTAACATAAATCAAAACATAACAGAAATATCTCCTAAGCCCTCCATCTTAATTGACATTCTCTATGACCCTTACTGATATTATGGCTCTCAGATGGCACTCATATTACTCCCATTAACATAAAGACACTTCATCATGATACAGACTTTACTGATTGCTTGCTTTCTTAAAATCCTTTTGATTTTCTCTTTGCGCTCCTAATTTCAATTCTAAGTTCCTGCTCAGCTCCAGTCTTTTCAGCAGGGGCATTTGGAAGCCGTCTATTGTTCAGCTCCTGTGGCTCCTAGTAGCGCTCCAGACCTTGTTAAATCATTTCGGCAGATGTGCTAAACCAGGGTGAGGGTAATTGATGGGATTCAAATCCTTCAATGCATTGGGGGTGGGGTTCCTCTCATGCATGCAAAGACTTCCCTGGTAGAATAGGTGGATGTAAACAATTTGTCATAGGCCACAAAAGCAACAGAAGCAGGTACTTTGGAGTGCTTAGAGCTTGGTTAGACATAAAAGATGATAATTCCCTCTACTACAACCCAAACCATTACCCAGTTATCTTTACTTTTGTCTTGCCCCTGGATTTTTATGATTCTGGAAAAGAGAGTGAGGGTGATGCTTCTCAAAAACTCTACCTCACTTAAATCGCATTCATGTGCAAATCAAAAGACATCACCCATTTTACCATTCTTACTTACCTCAAAGTCCTGTGGGAATGGACAAATAATGAAGCAGCAGGTGAAGATGCACATGGACATGCAGTTACAACCCTACACACAGGCAACCCAGCCCATAGGGTCTTCTCACTGGACTGAAGCAGCAGTGGGAATTGGCAGTCTCCTAGGTGTCTGAACAGCCTTTGTTAAGGACTGCACTGCTCACCTCCTAGTGTGAAGAAGGGGCTAGAAAAGCTATCATAAAAATTCTCTGTTTTGTCCAACCCTGCTCTGCCTACTGTGCTAGGCAGGGATCTCATGTTGTGGTCAAAATATAAAAAAAAAAAAAGTAGAAAAACTTCTGCCCTGATGTTGCCACTTACCATTGGTAGATCAAATGTGCACACACTACCAGACAATATGAAATCCCATAACCCTGAAAGACAAGCAGTTATTGTGAGAGATCTGGGCATCCAAATAGCAGCCTTGAATGAAACAAGCCTGGCAAATGAAGGCCCAGTTACTGAAGTTGGAAGAAGATGTATTTTTTTAGAGTGACCACAGTGAGGGTGAACACCATGAAGCTGAGTCTAAACTAGACAGTATGTTTTTATGCCTCCCAAAATGAATGGACAACAGGCTCGTGACAATGTGACTGCCACTTACAGAAGTGCCATGCTGCTATTATCAGTGCATATGGTCCCATCATGAGAAATCCTGATGAGGGAAATAATTATGAAAATCTGAAGCCCCTCATCACCAATGTGTCAAAAGAGGACAAGCTTGTAATTTTGGGAGACTTTATTACCAGAGCAGTCACAGACTATCAGATGTGACAGGGAGTCCTTGAGAAGAATGTGGTAGGAAACAAAAACAGTAATAGTCACTTATTGCTGAAGACTTTTGTGTCTCATGACCTTCTCATCACCAACACAATGTTCTGTTTACCTAAACACAATAAAACTACATTTACTCATCTGCACCAGAATACTTACAAAGATTAAGACTGGTTTGATGAAAATGGGGAAATCCAGAACCAATTTAAAAAAAAAAACTCCACAGGGTTTACCAATAGCATAGTTTGTCCATCTCTGAGAGGTAGTTTTTAACTCCATCAAAAGTAAAGTGTGAATGAAGCTTAGACAAATGTAGAATTCTTGGTTCAATGAGAAGGCAGATGAAATTCAGTTTTATGGTAATAGTAACAATTCAAAGTGGTTTTATGATCCATATGTGGAACCATCAGTTACAGAAAATGGAGAAGTTTTGAAGACTGTGGATAAATTAATTTATCTTGGTAGTGCACTTTACAGGGATGTACACATTGATAATGAGGTTGATGCACACATTGCCATATCTATATCAGTTTTTGGGGGGCTTCAAAGGAAAGTATGGGAGAGGAGGTATTAGACTGATTACCAAACTGAAGATCTACAGGGCTGTTCTGTCAACTTCATTGTTGCACACCTGTGAAACCTGGACAATCTACCAGCACCATGCCAGGAAATTGAATCAATTCCATTTGAATTATCTAATTATCTTAGGAAGATCTGAAGATCACTTGACAGGATAAGGTACCAGACATTGGGGTCCTTAGAATACTAAGGATTTGAACTCTGTTTCAGAGAGTGCAACTCCCATGGGCTGTCCACATTTTTCAAATGCAAAATGTATGCTTGCCAAAAAGACTGTTTTATGGAGAACTCACACAGGGCAAGTGTTCACATAATGGTCAGAAGAAGTGATACAGCGTCCACCGCCCCCTCCTTGCCCCTTCCCAGACTGCTCACCCTTTCCCTTTCCCCCCCTTCCTTGTCCCCTTTCCCTTCCTTTTCCCTCTCCCTCTCCCCTTCCCCCCTCTCCCCTTCCCCCCTCTCCCCCTCCCCCCCTCCCTCTCCCCCTTCCCCCTCCCCATTCCCTTTCCCATCCTTCCCTCCATCCTTTCTCCTTTCTCGCTTCCTGGGCCTAGACAATGCCGTGGTGGAGATGGCTGAGGAGGCCACGGAGCCTGCCGAGGCGGACATCACCGGGCTGTGCCAGGACATGTTCTCCAAAATGGCCACGTACCTGACGGGCGAGCTGACAGCCACCAGTGAAGATTATAAACTTCTGGAAAATATGAACAAACTGACTAGCTTGAAGTATCTAGAAATGAAAGATATTGCAGTAAACATAAGTAGAAACCTAAAGGACTTAAACCAGAAATATGCCACCCTTCAGCCTTATCTGGATCAGATCACTTTAATTGAGGAGCAAGTAGCCTCTCTTGAACAGGCAGCTTACAAGTTGGATGCCTATTCAAAGAAACTAGAAGCAAAGTACAAGAAGTTAGAGAGGCGATGAAAGAATTCTTTAGCACAAAGACTTTAACTACAAGAATGTTTTATAAGAAATATGTGGGATGGGACTTCTCACTAGGCTTCAGTTCCCAAAAGGAAGCGGTGCTGCTGATCCAAGGAGAATCCCAGCCTCCACCTCTGGCTGGATGTGTAACTCTGGCCACCCCCGTGTTTTCCTCAGCCTGTACCCTTGGAACCTCATCTTAGCGTGTGCTTCCTTGTGTGCCCTGGACCAAGGCTCAGAAATCAGGATCAACCCCGTCTGGAGCAGACACAGATGAGAGGCTTTTGGCTCCCTGGCTCTTCCCTTGCCCCCACCCCTTTCATAACCTGTTCTTCAGCTTAAATAAAAAATGCCAACCTATGAAAAAAAAAAAGAAGTGATACAAGGACACTCTCTAGTCTCTCTCAAGAACTTTGGAATTGATTTGCTTCATGGGAGACACAGGCACCAGGACTGCCCAGCATGGCATGCCCTCATCAGAGAAGGGGCTGTGCTCTGTGAACAAAACAGACCCAAAATAACTCAAAGGAAACACAGGATGCACAAATTGTGAGAATTCACCCCAAATGTTTATACAGACTATTTGTGCCCAACTTGTGGTAGAGCATTCCAAATTCATGCTGTTCTGTTCAGTTACACTTGTACACACTGAAATTTGATTTTAGCATAATGATGTTATTTTGGTCCTTTTCAAGAATGAAGGACAACACCCAACCATGATTCCTTAAAGACTACTTATGATTTAAAAACCATGGTACTTCTCAGCTACTTGGTGCTGATAGAATCACATGGATTAGTGATATGATCATGGGGAGATGGACTAAACATTTCCATTGTGTTCTCAATAGACAGTCAACCAAACCTGAGACCACTGACCTCAGATTGAAGTCAATTCCTTTCTAGTTGAAATTCCAACTGAAGAAGAGGTTTTTAATTCCAATAGGACCTTCTCATGTGGCAAGGTGCTTAGTGCTGATTTTATTATAGTTGAGATTTACAAGGGAGAGGGTCCATTGCTCATACAAAAGTTGACTAAAATCTTCTGGGTTATATGAGAAAAGGAGTTCATGGTTGTCTACATTGTCCATCTCTACTAATAAAAAGGGAATGAGTTTTCCTGTGAAATCACAAGGATATCACTTGGTCATTGCTGGAAAGATTCTTTTCGTAGTTCCCTTTAATTTGCTGATCCTTCACCTGGAAGATGGTCTTCTGGGCCAGTGTGGCTTCAGAAAGGGGTAAAGAATGCTCAATATGCCATTTGCTGCCCAACAACTCCAAGAGAAATGCCCTGAGTAGAACAGAGGTCTGTATGCAATGTTCATCGATCTAAACAAGGCTTTTAATACAGTCAGTTGTGAGGACCTATCGAAGATCATGGCAAAATTTTGTTGTATGGAATAGGTCAATATTGTATGCCAGTTTCATGACATTATGCTTTCATGGGTCCTGGATAATGGATAATGCTCTCATGCTTTCCCATTCACCAATGGAGTGACATAGGACTGTATGCTTGCTCCCATAATTTTTAGTCTGATGTTTACAGTGATCTTGTTGGATGTTTTCAACAAGGAAGAAAATGTCATTAAGATTAGATACCACACTAACAGTAAATTAATTAACTAAAAATGTATAAACCAAGAATAAAGTGGAGGGAGAGTTGGTACATGGTTTTTCGTTTGCAGATGATTGTGTACTAAATGCAGCCTCTGAGGCTGAGATGCCATTGGTACTCATTTTGGTCTGACAAAACCAAAAAAAGAGGTTCTCCACCAGCCACACATCACATCAACCATATGTGGAACCACTGGAGAACCAATGGAGAGATTTTTTTTAATGCTATGGCTACCTTGGCTAACTTATGGCTAAGTTCACCTACCTTGGCAGTATGCTTTTCAGAGATGTAAACATAGGCCATGATGTTAATGCACACACTGTCAGAGCTGGCTCATTGGGAGTCTGTGAAGGAAAATGTGGAAGAGAAGAGTTATTAGGATGCTACAAAAATGAAAATCTACAAAGTCATTGTGTTGACATCATTGTTGTATCCCTGTGAAACCTGGACAATATACTAGCATTATGTCAGGAAACTGAATCACTTCCATTTGAATTATCTTAGGAAGATATTAAGATCACCTGAAATAATAGGTACTGGACACTGAGGTCCTTTCTAGAGCAGAACTGCCAAGCAATTGAAATTCTACTGTTGTAAGAACAATGCTGATGGGCTGGACACATTGCTCAAAAACCAAATGTATGTTTGCCTAAAAGACTATTTTATGGAGAACTTCCACAAGGCAAGTATTCACATGGGAATTAGAAGAGGTGGCACAAGGACACTCTCAAGGTCTCTCTGAACAACTTTGGAAATAATTGTGAAACATCGGAGACATTGGCACAGGGCTGCCCAGAGTGGAGCACTTGCATCAAAGAAGGTACTGTGTTCCAAGAGAAGCAGAGTTGCCATAGCTCAAAAGAAATGAAAGATGTGAAAATTTTGAGTTATTCTCACTACAAATGTTCATATGGAATATTTATGCCTGACCAGTGGCAGAGCTTTCCAATCTCGGTCTGATTAGGACACAGTTGGACACATTGTACCTTGATGTCAATATAGTGATATCACTTTGATCTTCTTCTAGCAATAACAACAATTATAATCCCAACCGGCTTCTAAATTTTGTATGCTTGGGGTGGCTAGGCGGTGCAGTGAGTAGAGCGTCGGCCCTGGAGTCAGAAGGACCTGAGTTTGGATCCGGCCTCAGACACTTAATGCACACACAAACAAAAACCTAGCCATGTGACTTTGGGCAAGTTACTTAACCCCAACTGCCCTCCAAAAAGCGCACAAAAAAAAAAAAATGTATGCTCCAAACCACTTCCTCAGTATATGAACTCTTGCTTTCTGACTGATTGCATCATTTTTTCCTTAGACATAGAACCTCTAGAATTTTGGAACTAATGGTACTAGAAGTTGTCATTTGGAGAATTCTTTTAGGAAGTGACTGGTGAATTTCTTCATTTTCCTCTTTGCCTTCTGGTTGTATGATATTGAGACAATTTTCTTTCCTGATTTCCCAGGATATGATGAACAGGTTTTTTTGGCTAGGATTTTGAGTTATTTCAATGATTAGTAAATGATCTCTCTTCATTCTAATTTATAGCTTATTTTTAGATGAAATATCTTACATTTTCTCTATTTTAATGCAACTTTACTTTTCTATTTAATATTATCTTGTTAAATTGTTAATTTCTATTTTATCTATTCTAGTTTTTAGAATGTCTTATACTTGGTTAACATTTTATACCTCTGGTGCTAAGGTATGATTTATCTTTCCAAGCTTCTTCTTCATAGCTCTCAGTTCTTTTACAATTCTTTCCTCTTTTGCTTTCATTTAATCTTCAATATACATATATAATTCATGTTACTTCTCTACCACTTCTCTTAGGAATTCTACTTTATCTTGTGAAAAGTATTTTTCTTTTTAAAAAATGTGTTTGTTTATTTTTAGTTTACAACATTCATTCTCATAAGATTTTTTTTTTCCCAAATGCTTTATTAACTTCTGGTTTACATCATTCATTTCCACCAGATTTTGAGTTACAAATTTTTCCCCTTTTTTCCCCTACTCGCCGCTCCAAAATAGTGGTCCCACAGGATATCCCCTCCTCCAATCTGCTCTCTCCCATATCTTCTCCCATACCCTGTTCGATTTTCCAGTAGGATATGGTGGATCTCAATGCCCCATTGCCTGTATATCTTATTTCAGAATTACATGTAAAATAGTATTAATAATAGTATATATGTATTTTTAAACATTTGATTTTAAAACTTTGAATTCCAGATTCATTCCCTTCCTCCCTTGTCACCCACCCTTACTGGGAAGATAAGCAATTCAGTATAGATTGTATATGTGTAGATATGCAAAACATTACCATGATAGATGTAGTGTAAAAGACTGACTATAATTACCTCCTTCCTATCCCACCTCTCACTTGTTCTGTTCTCTACTTTGATCCTGTTCCTTTTCAAAAGTGGGTCTTCCAACTTCCCTTCCCCCCCAGCCTGCCCTCTCTTCCATCATTCCCCTCTTATGCGCTCACCCCCTACTCTCCTGTAGGGTGAGATACCCTATTGAGTGTCTTTGTATTCAATGAGAATAAGATTTTGCCTTTTTGCCTTCCTGTTCTTCCCCTCCATTGTAACCATTTCCCTTGCCTCTTCTGTATGGGATAGTTTACCCCATTCTGTCTCTCCCCATCACCTCTCCTTATATTCCTCTCTCACCTGTTAATTTCACCATTTAAGTATCACCCCTTCCTATTAAATTGGTCCTGTGCCCTCTATGTATACCTTTAAACATATATACACACATTCACATATGTGTTCATACACCCATATACCCTCCTATATATATATATATACTGTGTGTGTGTGTGTGTGTGTGTGTGTGTATCCCTTCAACTATTTTCATACTGAGAAAAGTTTCATCAATTACAATTATCATTTTTCCATGTAGGAATGTAAATATTTCAGCCTTGATAAGTTCCTTATGATTTCTTTTCCCTGTTTACCTCCTCAAGATTCTCTTGCTTCTTGTATCTGAATGTCAATTTTTCTATTCAACTCTGGTTTTTTCATCAAGAATGCTTGAAAGTCCTCTATTCCACTGAACGACTATATTTTCCTCTGAAACATGATACAGCGTTTTGCTGGGCAGGTGATTCTTGGTTTTAATCCCAGCTCCTTTGCCCTCTGGAATATCATATTCTAAGACTTTAATCCCTCAGTGTAGAAGCTTCCAGATCCTGTGTTATCCTGATTATGTTTCCACCATATTCAAATTGTTTCTTCCTGGATGCTTGTAATATTCTCTTCTTGATCTGGGAATTCCGGAACCTGGCTATAATATTCCTAGGAGTTTTCTTTTTAGGATCTTTTTCAGGAGGTGATCAGTGGATTTTTTCAACCTCTATTTTGTCCCATGGTTCTAAAACACCAAGGCAGTTTTAGTTGATATTTTCTTGGAGTATGATTTCTTGGTTCTTTCTTTTCTCATGGCTTTCAGGTAGTCCAATAATTTTAAACTTTTCTCTCCTGGATATATTTTCCAGGTTAGTGGTTTTTCCAATGAGGTATTTCACATTGCCTTCTATTCTTTCATTTATTTTTGAATGTATATAACAGCGTCTTGATTTCTGATAAAGTCACTAGCTCCAATAAAGTCATAAAGTTATTTGCTCCATTATAATTCTGTAGGAATGATTCTCCTCAGTAAGCTTTTGAGATTATTTTTCCATCTGGAAAATTCAGCTTTTTAAGGCATTCTTCTCCTCATTGCCTTTTTGAGCCTCTTTTGCCATTTGAGTTAGTCTATTTTTTAAGGTGTTATTTTCCTCAGTCAGGCTGTTGACTGTCATTTCATACTTTTCTTGCATCTTTCTCATTTCTCTTCCCAATTTCCCCCCACTTCTCTTATCTGCTTCTTAAAGTCCTCTATGGCCTGTAGACAGCTCATATTTTCATTTGGGGCTTTTGGTGCAGGAGTTCTGACCTCCCAGTCCTCCTCCTGTTCCATGCTTCGATTCCTTTTGTCACCAAAATAGGAGTGTAAAGTTTGGTTGCTCTGTTTATTTTGTTTCCTTTGCCTGCTCATGTCACCACTTAATCACTTGACCCCTGGGCTTTTTACCACAGTAGGACTCTGCCACCAGACAGGGGATCTTCATCCCAATTGCTGGGGTTTTCTCAGCTGCTGAATTATTAGTTGAGTGCCCTCTCTGAAGCTTCCACACACTCTGGAAAGCTGGTCACACACCCCAGAACCTCCACCCTAGACTGCAATACAGATCCAAGCAGGTTAAAGAAAGAGTGATTACCCCTCAGACTGAATGCTTGGTCTCCCTACACTCTGCAAGCCAGGAGCTGAAGCAAACATATGTAGCTGAGGCTGCAGGGCCAAGATGCCTCAGCTGCTTCTCACCCTGGGGGCAAAAGCTGAGGTACTCCCAACTACTGGATCCCAAAGTCCACACTGCACTGACCTCTCTTTGTCCTTAGCATTTATGTGTTGATAATTCTGGAAACTGCCACAGCTGCTGTTGATCTGAAGTTCCTCCAACTGGTGGTTGTTCAGGCCTGCCCTGGGGCTAAAACCTCTGGCTTGAGGGGCTGGGCTCGGCTCCCAGAGCACTGTGCTGGCTGATTCCTGCCAGTGTGCCAGGCTGTTCTCAATGGGAGATTAGCTTCTCTGTGTCTGGTGGGTTCTGTAGCTCCAAAGTTTGTTCAGAGTCCCTTTTTACATGAATTGGGGGAGGTGGAAGCTGGAGCCATGTGGAAGTCCTGTTTCTACTCCACCTGAAAGTATGTTTCTTTGAGGCTTTCTCCTTATCTAGATTTATGTCTTGAGTTATTCTAGCCTCATGATAATCCTTTATTTTTTTAATTTTTAATTCATTTCTCTAGCTGACTTCTCTGGGAAATAGTATTTCTCTCTAGCTAGGAGATTGGCCTCTATGGAAGGTATCCTGCTCCACTCATGGCACTGCTTTCTTATGTTGTAAAAGTAAACAGATTGAATCCTCTACTTGTTCTGGGAGACACCCCCACTCTAGGGCTCTAGGTGATAAATCCTTGTCCTCTACACCACTGGGAAACCCTGAACTTGTCCTGGGTCATGGATTGAGTTCTGGAAATCCATGTGCTTCTCACCTATGTTGGAGTGCTGAGTAGTTAGTCATCATCATTGTGTGCCCCTGTTCCACAGTTGGTGCCCTGGTAATTTGCCTTTAGTTCAGATTTCTCATCTTAGGCTGAAAAGATGATCTAGTGTAGTTTTTCCCCTATGTATTCTGATCACTGCTCAGTCTTGCATTCTTTTTTTTTGGGGGGGGGGGGGAACGCAGGGCGATTGGGGTTAAGAGACTTGCCCAAAGTCACATGGCTAGTTTTGTGTTAAGTGTCTGAGTCAGTCTTGCATTTTTTATAAATTGTTTTTAGAATAGCTTATGTGTATATGGGGTGGTGCTGGGGGAAGGTGAGCTATAATGCTTCCCCCTACCCCACTTTCCCAGCTGTCTGCTTTTTGATTTTCTTCTTGTATGTATTAAAAGGAGTGATGATAAAAGTTTTTAAAACACTTTCTATCTCACTGACTCCTCTGATTCTTTTGTGATACTAACTGTATGTCTCATAATTGCTAATTATGATTGAAACAACACCCCTATTCCTCCCATACCCTCACACCAATCCTACTAGTCTATTTCTATCAATGGTTTTCCTCTCCTATTACATCTCAATCTAGGGAAATTGGAAGTGTCAATGTACCATCTTTCTCCTTCACCTCATGTTCACTCTCTCATTTTCTCAATGAGTCTTCTTATTTCTTCCTTCAAAAACTCCCTTGGATATTTTCTGTCCTCACTATTTGGTTTCTAATATATCCCCTTAGCACTTCAATTATGGGTTATTATAGCAGCCTCCTAGATTGCTTCCTCTCCTCTAGTCTCTTCCTTTCCCAAATACAACCGATGCAGTAATTCTCTGAAAATATTGGTCAGATCATGTTTTTTTCTTTCCCTATACCAGTAGCTATCATTGAGTCCCTGAAACATTCTGAATAAGTATTAGATGCATCTTCCTGGATGTTGAGGTTCTTTATAATCTGGGCCCAACATATAAATCCCAAGATTATTTCCCTTTTCTAAATTTCCAACCTCAATTCCTTACCTCTAAAGATAAGACCGTCTCTTGGGAGATCCCTCCCAATTATTTCTGTGCTTCAGGCTCTTCCTTCTCTGAATTTAGCTGCATTCATGCAGTTCTTAACTATAAGCAGAGTCATTTGACCCTTACAACCACCCATGAGGTAGGTACTATTTTATACCCCATTTGACAGATGAGAACACCAAACCTGAAAGAAGTTATATGATTTTCCCTGGGCCATACAACAAGCAAATGTCTGAGGCAGGAATTGACTCCAGGTCTTCCTAACTCCCTAGCCAGCATGCTTCCCTTTTATTCAGCACTCAAAGCAATATCCACATCCATCAAAGGGGAAACTGATACATTTTAACAGGATCAAGACAGCTATATAAAGGGGTGGCTAACTGGGGCAGCGAATAAAGCACCAGCTCTGGAGTCAGGAGGACCTGAGTTGAAATCTGGCCTCAGACACAACACAAAACCAGCCATGTGACCTTGGGCAAGTCACTTAACCCCAACTGCCATACCTTTCCCCCTTCCAAAAATCAAAAAACAATATAAACAAACAAAAAGAAAGCTATATAAAGGCTATTAGTGATTTCTTAATTATTAGTTGATTTTGATTTATCTTGGGGGGGAGGAGAAGGGTTCACAGCAAACTAAGGGTTACATTTTATTTTCTCTAATGTTCATGTGTTTGGCAATATGAAAGTTTCCAGTTCTCTATATACTTTTCAGAACTATTATTGTACAGATTTTTCTTTTTCTATCTCTTAAACCATGGTTGACCTTTTATCATAGATCTTACTGGGACTATCATTATCTGGTCTGTAAAATATTCAAAATGCAGAAGCAGGATTCTTACCGCCACCATCCCCCAATGACCATACACCTTCTTGAACATGAATGGCACATGATTCCAGTGAAACATTATTCTCTTCACTTTCTTTTAATCACAGTATTTCCATTAGATCCTCTACCCACATTTCTCAAGAGCAAAGGTCAAACCACTTCCCAAGTCACTGTTTGAACAAATTTCTGCCTCATCATTAACTTGGCAAGTGCTGATCTGGGAGAAGTAACAATGTGTCACTCCCCATTGGACTTTCTGACCACTGTTCTGAAGTCCTCTCCCCAGCCCCACGCCCAGCTTTCCTCCCCCTCCCACTCCTACGAATCTCCATGATGCCAGAGACAAGCTTTGAAGAGAAACTGCCAAGGAGGCTTGTTGTTGGCCTTTTTTTCCTCTGGCTTTGGGCTGTGAGGGCAGGCCTGGCTTTGTTGTACTGTCATCAAATGCCTTGGCATGAAAGTTCTAGCTGTTGCCAAGAAGAATATGCCGGGCCTTTTACTGGCATATCAAGATGGGCATCATTCGGGCCATATAGCTGGGGACAGCCAAGTCATTCTTAGTCACAACACGGGAGCCCAAATGACTGCTTTGGTTAGGCATGAGAATGAGAAGGCAGACAAAGGCCCAGGCTTGAGCCGTGGCCTTGTCCTCCATGACAGCAGCAGTGGCGGCCGTGGCATGTGACAGCAACAGCAGAAGATCTCGTATGATGAATAGCATTTCCCTTGAATTTGTAGCAAAGTGCTGCTTTTCTCATAAACAATTACCAGATGGTGTACATTATCTTTCCTTTTTCTCCTTTCACAAAAGCCACATTAATTGCAGAGCAGCCCAGGGCTCCACTCAGCTCATCAGTGTGATAACACTTCATGACCCTGATTAGCCGCCAGTCGACTCAATTAAAAAGATCATTTAGACATTCACCCAATCATTTGCCTATCGAGCCACCTGGGCCTCAACCAGGGGCTCCATTTCGAACATTCTCCTGCCCTCTCTCATCTCGCCCGGCTTTTTTACATATCTCCAAAAGACGTAATTGAATTAAATAACGCGTCTCAGGGGCAGCTGCAACATCTGCTGTTTGTGGTGTGTCAAGCCTTCAGCATTAAAAACAGTTACATATGCTCCAAATTAGCAGGTCGCCGAGATGAAGCCATCAATGATAGTGCTTTGTGCCAGCGTGAGAAGCAGCTCACAGCTGTGTGCAATTTACAATTAAAGGCTTTATCAGAGCTCGATTGTACTAGTGAATCAAGTGGGGAGAGGTCAGTTAGTGAATTAGACCAATTAGAGCTTGTACCGTTAAATTATCTGTCTTATTACTGCCTGATAAACAGCCTTGTCATATCTCTACTCAAATGATGAAGCCCGATGTGCTGGAGGAAGCAGTGATGTACTTTTTGGTGTAATGGAACTTGGGAATCTGAAGCTCCAAGGTCAATGGCCCCGAATTGTGGTCCAAAGGCTTTGATAAGGCTACCAAAGAAGAGAATTGGAGAACTGGAAAGATCTCAGCTGGCCACAAGCGTAGGGCATGCTGTGCCATGCTGGGCATAATTCAAGAGGCGGTTTTTAGCTGAGGGAGGCAAAAATTCCTCCCCTTTAATGTCTGTTCAGTTACTTGAATGTCCCAGTGTGGGAGTTAATATGCTCATATCAAGAATGTTAATATAAGCTAAATGATAGAGGTCATATGTTAACATTACCCTGCTTAATGACTTATTTCTTTCTATAAAAGATGCCCAAGGAAATAGGCAGGTAAATAAATCATATTCTTTCTTTTAATGCCTCCCCTCCATGCATTTGACTGTGCAGCCATACTGTTCTACTGATTTTTTCCTCGTATACAATGTTCTATCATCTATTTCCAAGCCTTTGACTTGGATACCTCACATGTCTGGAATTTGGTCCCTGCTTAGCTCTGCCTCTTGGAATCTATGGTTTCTTTCTTAATTTAGTTCAACTAGCACATTCCACACAAAATCTTTTGTGATACCTTCAACGGCTAGTGCCCTCTCTCCTCCTCAAGCTTCTGTGCATGTGTATAAGAAAGTATGTTTGTATATATACAAACATATGAATATATGTGTATATACATATGCACATATACATCATATATGTGTGGAAAGTGTGTATTTGTGTGTGTGTGTGTGTGTGTTCATGCTTTCCAAATTTCATTTCAGGGAATCCTACTATCCTTTCTTTGAAACCTTGTGAAATGTGCCTGCCCAAAAGATAAGGTACACGGCATGTTCTGCATGAGTTTCCTCTCTTTTATCATAAGTGATGGAGTCACTTATTCCCTCAACCTGTTTCCGAGGTCCTTGACATTTCTAACCCAGCAAACAATTCTGTCTTTATGGTGAAATAAGACATAGATTAGTAGCTCAGCATATTGGTATCTTTATATTTGAAAAAAATAATTTTCATCAAGGAAAACAATTAACAACTATTTTGCTTTTGACTGAAAATATGAACCCCACGAGATGTCTAGGTAATTGAGGTTCCCCATCACTTCTCTATCCTGTTTCTGATTCAGTCTTATGATCCTTTCCCTCAAGCTAGTCTTCTCTTTTTAAATTAAATCCCAACTAGGTGATGATTCAGTGGATAGAGTACTGGGCCAGGAGTCTGTGTGATCTGAGTTCAAACCTGGTCTTAGGAACTTACCAGATGTATGACCTTGGTAAGCCACTTAGCCTTTGCCTACCTCAATTACCTCAACTATAAAATGACTATAACAATATCATGCACTTTGTAGGGTTGTTGTGAGGATCAAGTAAGATATTTGTAAAAGCACTTAGCACGGTCCCTTTTGCATGGTATGTACTTAACAAATGTTCCTTCCTTCTTTCCTTCCTTCCTTCCTTCCTTCCTTCCTTCCTTCCTTCCTTCCTTCCTTCCCAATCATATTATCTTTTCTGTTTCTGTCACCCTTGGATTTTATTGAAATATAACGTACTATCCTTCTGTGCTTTGGCTTCTTGATTTCCTCCCCCTTCCCAGACTCCCATGGATTTGTTACCTAATCAATCTGACTATACCCTCCAGCAGTACAAGTTGTAATTTATCATACTCTGCCCAACCCACATAACTCTTGCCCAAGATTCCCTGTTAGTTCTTCACATACAGGTCACTCAAGAGCTAGGGAGTCTTCATCAATTTCTCATGACATTTCATGGAAACACATAGGCTGATCAACATTGACCTTTCTCTCATCTCATGACCGGTCCATCTTTTTTGAGTCTATTATTTCTTTGACGGATTCTTTACACTGCCTCTCTCTCTCTCTCTCTCTCTCTCTCTCTCTCTCTCTCTCTCTCTCTTTTTTAGTCCTCCTTCTCTGTCCTTTCTATTCTGGAATGAGATCACTCTCTTGATATCAAGTTTCTCCCTTGATATCCATCAAAGGGCAATCAAGTGATATATATTATCTTTATTGCTAGATCTCCCAGGGAATCTTGAAGTTTTCATATAAGCACAAGAATTATTTCTTTGGTGAAGAAACTCTAAGTGTGTGTTTTGTGCTCCCAAAATAAGTGTTTCCTCATGATAAAAAACTTTTAAGCCTAGTGAGCTCTTGCTTTTCTTATACTTTTCGGTCACTGATATGATGGTGAAAATGTGGTATATGCTGTGGAATAAATAGCACATGCAGGGTATTCCTGTTCCATTATAATTCCTTCACACATGTTTATCTTGATATGTGAGTGCATTATTTCCATACTTTTTTTCCTATAAAACAAAAGTAGTCTATGAACCAATATAATGGTAATGCTTTTGTTCATTCACTTTTTCTACTATAGGTATAATGTCAAGATTTTTATGTAAACTTTAATATCTTGCCCTCTTTCAAATTCCTTGAGAATTGATTTCTAAATGGCCTCAAGTTGTCTCTTTCAAAATCAACCTCTTCTGTGTTGTTGCTATTCTTCTTGCTGTTGTTGAGTTGTTTCAGTCATGTCCAACTCTTTGTGACCCCATTTGTGGTTTTCTAGGCAAATATACTAGAGTGGTTTGACATTTCCTTCTCCAGTTCATTTTGCAGATAAGGAAATATGCAAACAGGGTTAAGTAACTTGCCCAGGATCAATGAGTTAGTATCTGAGGCCAGGTTTGAAATTAGGAAGATGAGTCTTCCAAACTCAAGGCCCTGCCCTCTATCCACTGTGCCATCTAGCTGCCCATGCCTACTCTGTAGAAGGTCAACATCAACAATCTACGCTAGCTCATCTTCCCATTTTTTTTATTCTTCAGTGTCATTTATGATTCTTTATAAACTCAACCATGACTTAAATGTTTTGCATCTATGTGTAGAAACTTGCCTGCCCTTGGTTTTAAAAAGAGTGAAGTATAAAATGTTTTGTAGATGTTTTCCCTTATTTTCTTTGTTGTCCCAATTTCAGCTCCATTTTTACATATCTTCAAAATAACTTTGCTTTTTTGGGTGTTTCATTCAACTAGAACCCCCATCCTTCTCTCTCAATATTTATTAGTCAATAATATTATAAATCTTCCATCATCATTTTCAAGATTAAAAAATGAGTTTTAATTTTAAATAAGTGTTATCTTTGGATATCTTATTTCTTTACTATTAAATCAAATATTTATGTAATAAGGCAGTTCTTAGGGTTTTCGTGATTGATATGTGTTGCTTACATTTCTATACAAAAGTATTATAATTAGTATTGATGTCATTTCCTCCAACCATTTGTAGTTTTGAGTATTAATAATTTGTTTAAAAAGATCAAATTAGAGTTATTTCAATGATGTGCCATATCTTTTTTATTCTTTCTACTAGTTCCATATTAATTTTGATCTTTGCCCTGAGAAATCAGTAACTGACTATAGAAAGACAGCTCATTCTCAAATGACTCCCACTTTAGGAGTGAGTCATTTCCTGTTTGTTAAAATAGAATCAATTTCATGAAAGGGATCATCATTATTGAGCTTGCTAGAGGATGGGGAAATATTGAGAGAGACACTCTTCACACCTTCTGCTGTTCTTAGCTTTTCTGCTTGAACCTAGAATCTGCTGGGGAATAGGACTCTTGAGAATATCAAGGAATTAAGTATAAAGTAACTTAAAAGCTGAACCACAAAAAATAAATATACAATTTTGCTGGAGAGAGAGATTTAATGGATGCTATCAGTCACACAGATGATAGGGAAATTATCAGATCAATAACATATCTAGTAGATGTTGAGCTACCAAGCACTTAGACCATCAGGGAAAAATCCCTAGCTCAGTGCAAATACACAAATCTATCAAAAATGATTCCTATATAATGAAAATAGAATCTTTAACAATAATCACAAGATAACACTTAATTAGCAATCGATGCTTGTCCTGAGCCAAGTGGGACCTGCCTGGACATGAGATCACAGGCATTTCCCAAATCTTAACAGGGAGAAAGAGAACAAAAAGGCATAAACCTGAGGAAGGTGAGATAAAAGAGGGTGGAAAGGCTGATTCCTTGTGACTGAACAAAAGGAACTTGGGGAGATGAAGTCCAGGAGAAGTCTGAACTTATGACCATCCAGAAGGGGATAGAGAGAAACAGGAAGCAAGATCAGGAGTAGACTCCAACAGACTGGTTTGCATATCTGTCTAATACTTATGGTAAATCTAGACGTACAGTTTTAGTCATGTGCTCCCTTGCCAAGGTTTAAGGTCAGAGCAATGTCTCCCATGTGAGCTATGTCACAAGAAAAGGCAGCTATGGACCCCATCCATATACAGAAAGCCCCCTATCCAATGCAGGACATGCTTCACTAGGTCGTTGTTCTATTTACAGTAGCATGTGATTCCTTGAATTCCATGACCTATTTAGTAAACATTCATCTGGATAAAATTTGCAGGAGTCCTACCCCTCATTCAAATAGCTGGCTGGTATAGATTGTTACCCATTACTTTGCAAAGAATTGGGGAAAAAGGAAGAGGTGTACTTTCAATTTCTCATTTATTGCTCTCC